>CAUYUJ010014778.1:140000-193274 GCA_963575745.1 Prorocentrum cordatum
AGACTCTTAAGATTCCGGATGGATTCCTCGGGATTCCTTAGGAATTCCTGAGGGTTCCTGGAGAATTCCTTGGGATTCCTGGGGAATTCCTTCGGTTTCTTCGAGAATTCCTGAGGATTCCTCACAGCGTGCCGGCCATAAGTCAAGTGTGAAGGACGCGTAGTCTATATCGGGTATTCGTACACCTGTATAGAAACCCAACCAAACTACTTGCCATAAACAGGCCGGCCTTAAACGACGGGTGACCCTGCTAGGGTCACTACTACTACTACTACCACCACCACCACCACCACCACCACCACCACCACCACCACCACCACCACCACCACTACTACTACTACTACTACTACTACTACTACTACTACTACTACTACTACTACTGTCCTGCGGTGTGGAGAATGTGCCACGCCTGCCACACTCTGGAGCCCTGGCGCGCATAGCGAACCCACCCCCTGCGTACGCTCTGCGGTGTGGAGAACGTGCCATGCCTGCCTCACTCTGGGACCTGGAACGCATAGCGACCCCACCCCATGCGCATCCCCTGCGGTATGGAGAATGTGCCACGCCTGCCACGCCCTGGGACCCTGGCGCACATAGCGATCCCTCCCTGCGCACACCGTGCGGTGTAGAAAACGTGCCACGCCTGCCACGCCCTGGGACCCTGGCGCGCATAGCGACCCCTCTCCCTGCGCACCCGGTGCGGTGTGGAGAACGTGCAACGCCTGTAACACCCTGGGACCCTGGCACGCATAGCAACCCCATCCCCTGCGCACCCCCTGCGGCGTGAGGAATGTGCCACACCTGCCACGCCCTGGGATCCTGGCACGCATAGCGACCCCACTGCGGTGTGGACAATGTGCCACAACTGCCACCCCCTGGGACCCTGGCGCGCATAGCGACACCACCCCCTCCGGCGGTGTGGAGAATGTGCCACGCCTGACACGCCCAGGGGCCCTGGCACGCGTAGCGGCCCCACCCCCTGCGCACCCCCTGCGATGTGGAGAACGTGCCACGCCTGCCACACTCCGGGACGCTGGCACGCATAGCGACCCCACCCCCTGCGCCCCCCCCTGCGGCGTGGAGAACGTGCCACGTCTGCCACACCCTGGGACCCTGGCGCGCACAGCGACCCCACCCTCTGCGCACCCCCTGCGGTGTGAAGAACGTGCCACGCCTGCCACGCCCTGGGACCCTGGAGCGCATATCGACCCCACCCCCTGCGCTGTGGTGTCGAGGAAGTGCCACGCCTGCCACGACCTGCGACCATGCCACACATTCAACGACCTGCGAATCCTATGGCTGTACATGTGTCCAAGTATGTTGTGTGTGTGTTCATTTGTGTATGGTGCGCGCGCGAGTGAAGGTGATAAAGAGAAGGAGAGGGGGGAGGTGTGTTGGGAGCGCAGATTCGATGATGTGGGTGGGAGGGCTCACCGAGTAGGTGAGGTGGGCTCCTCGCGGGTGGGATGCGGCCGAGAAGAGAACCACAACCCCTCGAAACGTGAGCGGAACCACAAGCATCCTGGTCAGGATACTGAGAGCAAGACGTACCCCATCTGAGAAGATGGGGCAATAATGGCAAAACGCATGAACTTGCGGAGGCCCGCGCGGATTCCTCGGATCCGCGCTGGAATCCCCCCTGGCGGAGACTCCGGCGCCCCCCCTGCTGCGCTTCCGCGCGCCGGGCACGGGGGTCCGGCGCCGATCCAGAAAAATAGTGTGGACCTCTCTCCTCCTCCTCCTCCTCCTCCTCCTCCTCCTCCTCCTCCTCCTCCTCCTCCCTCCTCCTCCTCCTCCTCCTCCTCTCCTCCTCCTCCTCCTCCTCCTCCTCCTCCTCCTCCTCCTCCTCCTCCTCCTCCTCCTCCTCCTCCTCCTCCTCCTCCTCCTCCTCCTCCTCCTCCTCCTCCTCCTCCTCCTCTCCTCTCCTCCTCCTCCTCCTCCTCCTCCTCCTCCTCCTCGCGCGTCAGGCACGAGGGTACAAAACGGTACCGATACCCCTACTCACCGGACCTCTCCCGGGGTGCGCTCCGACCAGAACTCCGGGGCGAATCCGGCGGTGGCGACGAGGGCCTCCCAGGAGGCCCAAGGAGGAGAGATCGGCCGAAGGGTAGCGGCTGCGGTATGGATGCCGCTGCCTTCTCTGAGCCATGACCTGAGCAACGAGCCTGTGGGAAAAAAAAACACAACAAAAAATGGGAAAAACACACACAGAAAAAACACACTGTGTGTTGTTGTGTGTTTTTCCACACACACACACACACTGTGTCTTTCCCGCAGCAGCGGGCCTTGCGCGCGATGTCATGGCGACAATACGCGGTGGCCTGCGCGGGCCGCCGGCGCGGCCACGCCGGCGAAAGAGGAGAGAGGGCCCTCTCGGAAGGCGGCGGGGCTCCTCGGAAGCCCTCTGGCCTTCGTAAAAGTTTCGTGGGAGAAAACACGCACTGTGGGAAAAACACGCACAAAAAGCACACACACAAAACACTGACTGTGGGAAAAACACACACAAAAGCACACACACAAAAAAAAACATACAAAAACACACACACACAAACTTGTGTGTGTGTGTTTTTGTGTGTGTTGTGTCCTCGGGGGAAACTTAGAAACCCTCTCGGAAGGCCGCGGGACTTCCGAGCCCTCAAACGAGGCCCGCCCCATCTCACCTCCCCCCCGGACTGGCCGCCGACCTCGGCGAGGGAAGCACTCACTCCCGCGTCGGGATGTCTGGCCTGAAGCTGTTGCGAGGCTGGCGGTCCCGTAGAGAATCGACGGGACGGTGAACGATCGGCATGATGGGTCGAAGGGCAGTGACAGGCGAACGCGCTTCCTCTGACTCTCCTCTGCGCACATGCCCGAGGTACAGGAAGGCAGGCGCAGCTCGCATGACAGCCACACACGCCCCATCTCCATACCCTAAAGAGCTTGCGCGTGCCCAGCAGCAGGGCCAAGAGGAGAACTACCCCACAACCCCTGCCCGTCTCGTATGGATAACAAGCTCAAGCAACCTACAGTCGGAGCTCGTTCACAAGAAACCTTCCACAAGAAACCCAACCCTGAGACCCCAGGATGTTCATCGATCTTTGGGGTGGGAACGTCACGCCCTCCACAGCAAAACCACCGCAACCCAAGAAACCCAAGGCACCCTGGAGGCAAGCAGAGTGTTTCTTTGCATGGGTCTACACTGTACAGACCAGACCAAAGGAAGAGCCCAACGACGACGACGACGACAAGGACAAGACCGAGGATGAGGACCCAGAGAACGACGTGGAAGAGAAGGAGAAGGCCGACGACGACAGGCAGGAAGAGGCGGAGGAGGAAGCTGAGGACAAAGGTCGATGTTTAGAGCTTGCTGCCCGTTGACAAGAGCCCTGGCCGCAGGACCCCCCCCTGGGAGGCCTTTCCCTCTCTTGGAGCCAGAGGACGCCACGGCGGCCACCTCGTTGGGCCCCGCGCACGGGCAGTACTGCACCTGCCCCGCCGTCGGGCGCCGCCCCCCCCCCCCTGGATGCTCTGCGCACTCCGACCTCGGCCGGGGCTCCTTCTGCTGCGGATCTCTTTCCCCCGCGGCACGCTCTCCCCGCCGGCTGACGACCCACGGGCACGATCGGCCCGCACGCTCCGCTCTCTTCGAGTATGGGATCGACTGCAGAGCTGCTTCGCCCCAAACATCATTTTTGCGCCGAGTCTGGGAAACATGCGTAGGATGCTCCGAGATTTACGGAGCATTCTACGCACTTCTCGTAGATCCGAAAAGAACAATTTCGGGGTAAATCAATGCTGCAGTCGATCCCCTATAGGGGATCGACTAGGGATCGACCAGGGCCCTAGCCGATCTCTGGGCTCTGGCCCCCGACACCAAACGAAGCCTCCGGCGGGGAGCCAGGCTCGAGCCGTGGATCCATGCGAGCGCTGCCCCCCGGCGCTCGAAGGCCTCTTCGCGCCTTCCCGCCAGCCACGGAACGGGAAAGAAGCCAAGCATGAACGCTCGGAGGTCCGCGGAGCTCCGACAAAAGAACATGTACATACGAACGCTTTTTGTTATTCGCGGCCATAACGGGCGTTATGGGGGGGCACGGGAGGGGCATAACGTAACGCCCCCCTCCAAAATGTGGTGCAGGACGTACTGCGGCAGTGCCGGGGACGAACTGGGGGGGGGGGAACGTCACGTTATACGGGTGGGGGAGGGGAGGGAGGGTTGGGGACATAACGCGCGTGATGGCACTGAAGTTAGAAAAACACGTTCTACCTATAAATGCATACATATATTTCCAATATGTTTACAAGACGGGATGGGGAGGGGGAAACCGTCACCTCCCCCTCCTCTGAACGAAAACGACCCCCCGGGATGCGTGGCCCCGGGGACGCCCTGGACACCTCTGCAGAAGGTCCCCCCCTGGACGCCCATGCCGGGCCCAGCCAACGGGCCCAAATCGGCCAGCAGAGCGGCCGAACGGCCCCGTCAGAGCCCGGACCGGCGCCAGAAACCCAGCAGACACCCGAAGACGACCAAGGAAGACTCCCAAAAGGCCTTCGGAAAAAAAAAAGGTTTGGAATGATTTGGGAATGCTCTGTTCTGCGGTCTTATGGGAGTCCGAGACCGCCCAAGAAGTCAGAAAATCGTCCCGAAACTATCCAAAAGGGATTTCAGGGAGTCCAAGAGAGCCCCCTAACTGTCCAACAGGGCTCCAAGATGGCCCGAAGAGAGACCCATGACGGCCCAAGATGACCCCAAGACATCTCCCGAGACATTCCAAATCGTGACCCGGCTGTGCAGGGAGACCGCGGTTGGAAGCAAGGTGTCTCGACCAAACCCCCAGAAGGTGCCCAGGAGGCTTCCAGAAGACCCCAGAAAGCCCCTAATAACGTTCGTGAGGCCCCCGAGAAGCTCTCCAAGGAGGACCCTCCGGAAAAAGAGCTGAAGAGGATGGTAGGGCGAGAATGAGGAAGAGGATGAGGAATCAGGAGTGAAGGATCATAAGTAACATGATGTCTGATTATAAGGACAATGTCGGAAAAGGCAAAAAGGAAGTATCGCTAAAGTTATGGTACATAATTTCCCTTCCGTCTGCATGCCAAACTTCAAGTACCAAGATGCATGGCGCGAAACGCTAACGCAGTCTTGAATGTATGTGTACGTATATATATATATATATATATATATGTATATATATGTATATATATATATATATAGATTCACGTACAGTGCGTGTGTGCTTCTTGGTACAGGTACGTCTTCGATTCGCGTCGCCGCGTCTCCTCCCGATCAATTGAAGGGGAACGTCAGGGGTGGACCAGCTCAGGGGGGGGAAACATCGACCTGAAATCGGCGATCCATCCTCGGTAGATCGGCGGCAGGCCGCCGATAGCGAATCCGCACTTTCCTGGGCGGGTACGCTGTACGCTGTCGGGCCTTTTTGGTTTTCGGGTCACACTTCGGCTCTCCTGCGGCCGTTCGGGACGATCTGGACCCTCCCAGAGCGCTCTCGGCGAGGCACTCCCAATGGAAGTCACCCCGGGCCCCAAACATCTCCGAGAACCTCCAACAACCTTCCAGAACGTTGCCCCCGACCATGGCGCGGGCTCCCGAGCACCCCCTCCTGAGCCTACCGTACATCGACAAAATGCTGCACCAATGTGCGTTTTTCTTTGCACGCATGCTTCGATCCTGCCCCCCCCTCCCCCCCAATCTCATACAGGGGGCATGCGAGAATGAGCTGCACAGGATTTCCCAGGCGCCCGACAGAATGTTGCACCACCGAGCTTTTCGGCGATCACAGCCCGTAGCCAGTATTAGATTGGGGGAGGGGGGAGGGGGGAGGAGCGACCACGGAACGTCGATTGCACAACGACGTCTGACGTCGCGGGCATCAGGTGGTGCAACATTTTGTCGATGTGCCGTATCCCCCACCTACGAGAGAGCGCTTTCTGGAGGCGCTTGGAGGGGGCGGGGGTCTGGAACAGGGCCTTCCCCCCGCCCCCCTCCTGTTCAGCGGGGGCGGGGGGGGGTTCGAACCCCCCCCTTCCAGCGCGCCGCCGGATCCAAGGCAAGCTAAGCGCCCGTGAGACGCGCTCCCTCCCACTTGACGTCACCCCCAGAAACGAGGGCGGCAAGGGCCACACGCCTTTTCGGCCGCCCACGCCAGCCACCACGGCAGCGCAGGGCCGCGCGGCGCGGCCGCGCTGCCGCGGGCCCGCGGGGCCGCGGCCCCCGCTAGCAGCCGTAGTGGCTCAGCATCTTCCAGGGGCGGTTGTGGACCCAGATGTTCATGGCGTACCTGCGCGAGGCGGGGACTCACGGCAGGCTCGTTTCGCGCCGGGGCGCGCAGGGGACGTCGACACCGCGTCGATCGCTCCACCTCGAGTCTCGGTCGCGGCCCCGGTCGTTCAAGGTTGAGCTCCGTCGGGTCCAGTGGCGTCACCGCGTCCCTCGGTGCTTCCGCGTCGCAGACTTCACCATTGAACGCCTTCGCTGGCGCGTCATCGCCGCACGAACCTACCGTATCCATATCCGCCGCCTGGGAACCGACGTCCTGGTGCCCCAACGGGCGGTGGATGTGGACACATTCTGGCCCCTGGGGGCCCGAAGATTCCCATATCCACCGCCTGTGGAGGTCCGCGGAGTCCGAGCCCCCAGGCGGTGGTTACGGATAAATCCCCACCGCTGCGGCCCCAGACGTCCGGCGGCCCGATTCCTCGAGGCTTGGGCCTGGGTCGAGCATGCCCTCCTGCAGGCGGATGCTGGCAGAAGGACAAGGAGTCAAAGCATAGTCAGAAACGGTCAGCAGAGCACGAAACATCGTCACCAGACTTGGATGTCTGGAGCCTCGCGGCGCGGTGGGAGCGCCGTCCCGCCCCTGGGCCTGGCCCGCGCGGGGGGCGATCCGTCAGCATCGCGTCGGGGGATCGTATCGAATCGACATGTGCGTCGGATGGGGCTGCACCGGGGCGGAGTCGGCATCGAATCGGCTCGGCAGCGCCACGACGCACGTCAACGGCACGCACGCGTCGGGACGCACCGGACCGTCGGGATACTAGAATCGGATCCGATCGGGACGGCCGAGATCGATATCGGATTGGATCGATCGGATCGAAATGGGACCTGCGGAGAGGCGGGACACCGGAAATGGGTACGTACGGAAAAACTGGGTACGATGCGCAAGATCGGATGTGTCCAGAAACGACAGCGGCCGCTGTTTGGCACGCGGCCTTCTGTCTCAAATGGATGACGTCCGCGGCGACACCGACAACGAGTCCTCTTCAAGATGAGCAGGGACTACTGTCGGTCGTCGTGCCCATCCTCTCCGCACCCGTTCCGATCGTGCCGGGTGGCGGGGGGGGCACTTGACGCCCTCCACGACCGGCTCCCCGGCGTGCTCGAGGCGCGAGTCGGGCAGGAACTTCCGCTTGGACTGACGGGGAGCGGCCACTAGCGGACTCTGCAGACCCTGGGCACAAAGCGTTGGCGTCGGCCCTGTGCTGGCTTCCGCCGGCCTCCTCGGCATGAAGGAAGCGGGCCACTCGACGTCTGCGTGCCCCGTCTCCCCCTCCTCCTCCTCCCTCCTCCTCCTCCTCCTCCTCCTCCTCCTCCTCCTCCTCCTCCTCCTCCTCCTCCTCCTCCTCCTCCTCCTCCTCCTCCTCCCCTCCTCCCCCTCCTCCTCCTCCTCCTCCTCCTCCTCCGCCTCCTCCTCCTCCTCCTCCTCCTCCTCCTCTCCTCCTCCCCCTCCTCCTCCATCCCTTTCCCTTGTGAAAGAATCCTGCCTGTCGCGCCCTGAGACAAGTCGGTAAAGCGGGCCGGGCGTTTCGCCTGAGAGTTCCTCACCATTCATGATCTTGACGCTTAAATGCTGCAGCCGTTTCACGAATGGAAAGCAGGCCTTTTTCAAAATGTGGCTTTCGCTTTAGCGCCGCGCGCATTCGTCTTCAAAGTTTGCAACATATTCACGGATGGAGGGCGGGTCGTCTTCAAAATGTCTCTCGCCGTGGCGCCGCGCACATTCGCTTGAAGTGTTCGCAAGTGGATGGAGGGCGGGCCGTTTTCAAAATGTGGCTTTCGGTTTTTAACGCCGCGCACATTCGTCTTCAAAGTTTGCAACAGCTTCCAGGATGGAGATCGGGTCGTTGCGGCTGTCGCCCTAGCGCCGCGCACATTCGTGTTGAGCATTTTCAAGAATCAAAAGGTTCCCATGGTTGGCGTTTCAGGAACGGTGTCGTGGCACAAGTTAGGACCCCCAGGGCGCAACAGTCACGTTGATTTGCGGCGTTGGCATACCAAGAAAGGCGTTCAGGCACGATTCAGGATCGTCAGGACGCAACAGTAACGTTGATTCGCCGCGTTGAACTCCCAGGAACAACGTTTTTGCACGATTGGTGATTGTCAGACGGCTGTCTTCCAACATGGCACTTCCCAGAGTGAACAAAAGTTCCTGCAGGGGCCCATGAACAGGGAACTTAGAAGGAGGGTTCAATACAACATCGTTGATGCGTCTTGGATTTACTCTGGTCCTCCTCCTGCTCCTCCTCCTCCTCCTCCTCCTTCTGCTGCTCCTGCTCCTCCTCCTCCTCCTCTGGACCCCAGGGCCTTCCCCCAGGACCAGCGTTTCGCCCTGAGCCGTCTTCAGACAAGTCCTTGGGCCCGAGGGCCTGGGGAGGCCAAAACAACAACAAGAAAACTCCAGGACCCGTTTCCCTCAGCACCCGTTACGTTGGCCCGCTCCCCTGTCTCTTAGCCTGGCGCAAACCACAGCGACAAAAGCGCGGTGCAAGCGGCGCCTCGCCGCGCGGACCAGCGGGTGCAAGCAGAAAACGAGGGCGGGAGGGTGGGGCGAGCGGTCCCCCGCAGTCTGAAAATGCTGCAGAGGCAGAGGAGGGGAGGGGAGGAGCAGAGGGCAAGGGGACAGCACATGCATGGGGGAAGCAGTACCAACTGGAGGCGGCCAGGAGGTCTGGACTGGATGGGGCCCCTGAACGGGGCCCCAGAAAATCTATCAACAAGGGAGGGGCGAAGCCAAAACCGCTCAAATCGGCCGGACCCCTCCAGGGGCCCATGTGGTGACCCCAGATCCATGTTTGACTGTCCCGCGCCCCGAAAACAACCCCTGGAGACCGACACAGGCGAACAACCTCCTCGAACCCAAAACCTCAATCGTCGCCCCTCCTTCCTGCTCCCCGGAACCAGTGCTGGGCCACCTCAGACCCAGAGCCGGCTCCAAGGGTCAACGTTGCGTCAACTTCGCGAATCAAGTGGGGACAGAAATGTAGCGACGCCGCCACTCCCCAGGCCTCTCCCGGAGTGCGTCCTGGTTAGACTTGCGAGGCGAATCCAGCCGCCGAGACGAAGGCCTCCCAGGAGACCCCCCAAAAAGGAACAAGATGGAGGGGTAGCGGTATCGGAGCCATCTCCTGCTCGGAGAATCAGCCGCTCGCGCCGTGGCGACATCCGCCGGCGGAGCCACCGCCGCTCTAACCTCAGCCCGCCTCTTCGGGAGCAGCCTCCTTCTAACAAGCCCTCTCCCCTGCCCCTACAGCCCCCTCTGCGGGTGGCTGAATCTGCTCCGACCTCACCTGGGAGGCTCAAAGCTGACCCTGCTCTGCCTCGCCCGCGTGCTTGCTCCATGGCGACGTCCCGGAGGAGGAGGAAAGGGAGGAGGAGGAGGAAAGGGAGGAGGAGGAGGAAAGGGAGGAGGAGGAGGAGGAGGATGAGGAAAGGGAGGAGGAGGAGGAGGAGGAGGAGGAGGAGGAGGAGGAAAGGGAGGCGGAGGAGGAGGACCTGCTGGCTGCAGCGCCCCCCCCTGGCGGGCAGCACTGCTGCCGTCCCTCGGAGGGGCCCTGGCGCTCCCCCGCGCCGCGGGGAGAGCAGGGCGGCTAGGGGGGCCTTAACATAAAAGGGGGAGGAGGAGGAGGAGGAGGAGGAGGAGGAGGAGGAGGAGGAGGAGGAGGAGGAGGAGGAGCGAAGAATGACAGAAACATGAAAAATCAGAGGTCCGCGCGGATTTCTCGGATCCGCGCTGGGGCCCCCTGGCGGCGCCTCCCGCGCCGCCCCAGGCGCGCTCCGCGCGCCAGGGAGGGGGGTCCAGCGCGGATCCACGAAATCCGCACGGACCTCCGAGTTTTACGTTCATGCCAGTTTTCGTTCCCCTGAGCAGGGCGGCTGGGTGGGCCTCCGTGGGAGTCTCTGTGGACCTCCGCGGCCCCATCACAGAGACCTTTCGACCACCGGGAGCCGGAGCCCTGTCCGCCCTGTCGTCCAAGCTTCGTCCAGAGATCGTCCAGGCGTCGGCCCATCCGAAGACATTCGAACTCGTGGGGCCCTCCGAGGCTCCCGCGAAGGGCCACTCAGCACCAGTCGGAAACGAACCGGATCGGTCGCGCCAGGGTGCGCAACAGCGCCGTGCAATCATCGGGCCGCACCAGATGGTTCAACGGGCGAACGGTATAAAAAAACTGTTTCGCTGTCGGGGGCGCCTGCCCCAGGGCGGCTGGAAAGTTCATACCCTTCGGCTGGAAAGCTTATGCCCTTACGGTGGCACGTCAAGGTAAAAAAGTTCCAGCCGCCCTGGGGCAGCGCCCCCGGCGACGGGAAAGTTGATTCCCCAATCAGTGCTTGCACTGAAGGGAACCTCGCGGAGGTTGAAAGATTTGGCGAAACTTTCCCGCCGATTTTGGTGGCAGGCTGGGTTGCCGGGTTCCCGGTTTTGGGTTCCCGGGTTCCCGGTTCCGGGTTCCAGGCCGAGTTCGGTGGCTGGCGGGGTTCCCGGGTTCCCGGGTTCCTGGTCGATTTTCTTATCGATCGGTCTCACCATCGATCTCATTACTCACATCTATCGATCTTACCATAGATCTCACAATCGATCCCGCTATCGATCTCACAGGCGATATCACTGTAGATCGCACGAGTGATCTCGCGATCGAGATCATTGAATCGACTTCATTCTCGGTCTCACGATCGACCTTACAATCGTCCTCTCGATCGCATCCATTATCGATATCTGGGGCTTCTCTCTGGTGGATATGTTGTACAGCTCTTCGCTCGCGGAATGGTCGGAACACCGGAATCGGAGCGGATCGGGCCGGCAAAAAACATCATCGAATCGGATCGGTCGGATCGAAACGGGCCCTGCAGGGGTGGGGGGGAGCAAAGCCAGGATTAATGACACGCCGCCGTGGGGAACCCAGCAGCGCAAGCACCGGGGCTGTGGACAGATATGAAAGAGCTAACGTGCTGACGGGCTTCCATGTGGCGGCGTCTCATTGGTACCCTCCTTTCCTCGGGATTCGGGGGCGGCCAAGAGGAGGGCGTCCAAGAGGGGGGGGCGCGAATCCGGCGGCACGTGCGAGGCCCAGGGGGGCGGGACGTGTTGAAATAAGAATAGGCAGCATGAAATCAGAGGAAATATCGTGGCACCCGTCGCCAGGGCACAGTCTCCACGAGGGGGCGCGCTGTCGAGCGCCTCTCCGGCCTCGACCGCACTGCTGCCCCAGGGGCGCTGATAGGAGCGAGGAGCCGCATGTGCCCGCCTGCCGGTCTCCAGGAGGGGGAGGGGACGGCAAGCTGCGGCAAACGACCACCTGTTCACCCTCGAGCACTCCCTGGAGACTGTTGCAGCTAACGGCCGCATTTTCCGATACACGCTCCTGATGCTCAATTTTGTGAGGAACGTCTCCAAGCGCGGACGCGCCCTCTGCAGCGCCCCCGACTGTCGCCAGGGTGCTGTTTCCAGGAGGGGGCGCGCTGTCAAGCGCCTGTCCGGCCTCCACCGCACTGCTGCCCCAGGGGCGCTTATAGGAGTGAGGAACCGCATGGGTGTCCACCTGCCGGCCTCCGGGCAGGGAGGGGACGACCACGCGTGGCAGACGACCGCGCGTTCACTCCCGAGCTCTCCCTGAAGACTGTTGCAGCTGACGGCCGCACGGCAGACGACCACGAATACACTCTCGAGCTCTCCCTGAAGGCTGTTACAGCTAACGGCCGCAGCTCCCGGAACTCACTCCTGAGTCTCTATTTGGTGAGGGGCGTCTCCGAGCGCGGGCGCGCCCTCTGCTGCGCTCCCAACTGCCGCCAGGGCACTGTCTCCAGGAGGGGGCGCGCTGTCGAGCGCCTCTCCGGCCTCGACCGCATTGCTGCCCCAGGGCCCCAGGGGCGCTGATAGGAGCGAGGAGCCGCATGAGTGCCCGCCTGCCGGTCTCCAGGAGGAGGGGGGGCGACAAGCTGCGGCAGACGACCACCTGTTCACTCTCGAGCACTTCCTGAAGACTTCTACAGCTGACGGCCGCACTTCCCGATACACACGCCTGAAGCTCAATTATGTGAGGAGCGTCTCCAAGCGCGGGCGCTCCCGAGTGCCGCCAGGGTACTGACTCCAGGAGGGGGCGCGCTGTCGAGCGCCTTTCCGGCCTCCACCGCACTGCTGCCCCAGGGACGCTGCTAGGAGGGAGGGGCCGTATGGGTGTCCGCCTGTTCTGTCGCACTGCCAGTTCCGTCCGCTGAGAGGAGACGAAGGCCGGGGCGGCTACCCCAGTGGCCGTCACTGCCGTCCCGTCCGGCACTGCCGCACGGGGCCGTTGGGCAGTCGGGCGGCTGGACAGCTGCCGGGGTCAGCCCGGGAGGCACATCCATCGCCGGCGGGGCGCGCAATCCTGAATAGGGGCGCGCTTGAGCCAAAATGGGTACGGAAGCTTGAGCCAAAGGCTACGGACTGGAGGGGATATTTTTTCGGTCGGCGGCCGCGCGACAACGGTCTGGCGGCGAGAAGCAATGTCCGGGGCGGGCGGCACAATGCGAATTGGCGACAAGCGCGCAGTTGCACGTGCACAGAACAAAATGACTAATTCACCAGCAAACGCACATAGGCGCCGCAGTGTGGACCGAAATGGACAGGCGGCAGAGTGGGCGAGTGCAGCGGAGTGAGTCGCCGGTACGGCGCCAAACTGGAGGGGATGCGCGAAGCCGCAAGAATTCGCCAGATGCGCTCGGGGCAGGCCGATCCCACGACCGCCCTGAGGTGGGGGGGGGATCGTTCGTGTCGGAGCCCGGGAGGGCAGCGGGGGCAGCGACGCAGAGACGTGTGGAGCAGTGATGGGGGGGGGGGGGGGGGGGCAAGGTGGCAGATGGGGCACGGGAGCCTTGAGCGAGGCAGTGCAGAGACGGCGAGGACAATGGCGTTGGGACACCGAGGAGAGAACGCGACAGGGGGGCGGTAGAAAAAATACGAAGCAGTCGCACGCAAACCTTGAACTGGAACGCGTAGTTGTTCGCCTCGGCGGAGCTCTCTGGCCACGTCGGCCAAAACCCCAATGTCAGATTGGACCCTTATCTGCAACGCTGGCCATCGCTCGGACGTCCATTCCCTGTGTTTTTGTTAGGTTTCGTGCGTGTTTTTTGTTTTTGCCAAATGATCAAGGATGCTCCGCGATGGTCCTCGCCGAAAAAATGCACACTTCCGAGCGATGCCAGGAACGTGGCTTTCCCTGTGATGAAACCCCTCACCCCAACAGCATCACTTCGCCGTCTCCCGAACTTCTCGGCCTCAGAGATCAGAGACAGTCCGAGTCGGCATCGGGACGAATGACACCCCGCCCTGCTACCTGGGCGAGGGGGGACCAACAGGGAGCGAGTCCCGACCCTGCAGGCCCAACAACATGCGTCAAACTGGTGAGGGGGGAGCGCGCCCTAGGGCAATCCTCGGAGAGGGCGCGGAGGATGTTAAGGAGCACTGACCTTGAGACATTGCTCATTGCAGCAGATCGGTACGCATTGATCTAGAACCCGCACTGATCGTTTGACCTCCCCTCCAACCCTGTCAGTAACCTCCTCTCCACCCACCCCCTCCGCCCTCCCTCCATTCTCCCCTCCCTCTCCTCCCTCCCCTACCTCCTTTCCCTCAAGATCCCTCCTCTCCATCCTCCCTCCCCCCTCGTCCTCCTGGTCCTCTTCCTGCCTGCAGCCGGAAGAGCTCGAGCTTCGCCGATGGTGAGGCTCTTCCTCCTCCTCCTCCTACTCCTGCTCCTCCCTCATCTTCATCGTCCTGCTCATCGTCCCTCCTCAACATCCTTCTCCTCCGACTCATCTTGCTCCTCTTCATCCTCATCCTCCTCCTCATCCTCCCCCTTCTCCACCACAGTTGTCCTCAAGCTCGTCGTCGTCGTCGTCGTCCTCCTCCTCCTCCTCCTGCTCCTCCTCCTCCTCCCCCTCCTCCTCATCCTCCCCCGCCTCCTCGTCCTGCGTCTCCTCCTCTTCTCCCACCTCCTCCTCTTCCTCATTCTCATCCTCGCCTTCCTCGCCGTGTTCTGCCTCCTCCGCCTCCTCCTCCTCCTGCGACCTCTTGTCCACTCCTCCTCCTCCTCCTCCTCCTCCTCCTCCTCCTCCTCGTCTTTCTCTTCCTGTTCATCTTATGATTAGTAATGTTATGATTATCAGTATTCGTAGTATGTGTCGTTGTGTTGCTCTTATTAGTATTCATATGATTATGAATCGTATTGGTCGTCTTCTTCGTCGTGTTCGTACCATTATTGGACTTCGTATTAGTACGGCTTATCATTATGATATTCGTACTGCTACTATCACAAGCATGATGATTAATTCATCGTATTCGTACTACTTTCTTAGTAGTAATAGTCGCATGGTTCGTAGTGTTCTTCGTATTTTTAGCATAACGATCATCTCTAGTAGCGCGAGTACCTTCATTATCAGCATTCGTAATAGCAGTAGTGCCGCTTTTTTGTATTATTGTTATTACCAGGGTTACCCGTATTACTAGTGTTATTCGCTCTGTGATTATAGGCCGTATTGGTGTTGGTTAGTAGGTTAATGTGTCTATGGTTATTCGTCTGATTCCTCCTCATCCCCCCATTCCGCCTCCTCGTCCGATTCCCTCCTCATCCTCCTTCGCATTGCCACTTTGTCCCCCCCCTCCTCCTCCCTCCTCCTCTCCTCCTCCTCCTCCTCCTCCTCCTCCTCCTCCTCCTCCTCCTCCTCCTCCTCCTCCTCATCCTTGCCCCTTGTATCGCACTCCTCCTCTTCCTCCTCCTCCCCCTCCCTCCTTCCTCCCTCCCCCCCCCTCCCCCCCTCCCCCCCTCGAAGATCGGACATGCCAGGCCGCTGGCGCAGGCGCCCACAGCAGCGCCCGCCCGGCCGCGGGCGCCGCGCCTCGGCGCCCCAGGCGCGCCCGCCCTCCTCCACCTCCTCCCGCACCTGCCTCCTGCTCCTCCTCCTACTCCTGCCTCCTCCTGAGCACTCCCTCCTCCTCCTCCTCCTCCTCCTCCTCATCCTCCTCCTCTCCTCCTCCTCTTCCTCTTCCTGCCTCCTCCTTCTCCTCGTCTTCCTCTTCCTGCCTCCTGCGCCTGCTCCTGCTCTCCTCCTCCTCCTCCTCTTCCCCTCCTCCTCCTCCTCCTCCTCCCTCCTCCTCCCCCCCTCCTCCTCCTCTTCCTCCTTCTCCTCATCCTCCTCTTCCTCCTCCTCCTCATCATTATGTTGGCTTCTCCTGATCATTTCTCCTCCTTCTCCTCTTCCTCCTCCTCCTGGATACTCCTGATCAGGTCTTCCCCTCCTCCTCTTCCTCCTCCTCCTCCTACTCTGCGGTTTCGCCTGAGACTTCCTCACCACACATGATCCTGAGGCTTGAAAGTTGCAACAGCTTCAAGGATCGAGGGCATGTGGCGTTCAAAATACGGCTCTAGCCTGAGTGCCACAACAATTTCAAGAATGGAGAGAGGTTCCTTTTCAAATTACGGCTCCTGCCTAAGAACCGCGCGTAGTCGTCTTCAAACAAAGTTTGCATGGGTGTCAAGGATTCGTATGGTTGAAGTCCCGGGAACGGTGTTCTGGCACGTTTCAGGACTGTCAGGACGCAACAGTCACGTTGATTTGCGGCGTTGAAGTCACATGGCTGTGCGCTGGCACAATTTAGGACATGCCAGAACACAACAGTCACGTTGACACTCGGAGTGGAAAGCACAGGAACGGTGCCTTGGCACGATTGAGGATTCAGACTGTTGTCTTCCAGTGGGCCACTTCGAACAAAGGAAACATCCCGTCGGGACATATGAAGCGGGACTTCCAGCCAGGGGTTATTGCAACATCGTTGGTGCGTGCTGGGTTTACACTGGTCCTCCTCCTCCTCCTCCTGCACTGGCTCTTCCTGATCATTCCTATTATTCCTCCTCCTCCTCCTTCTCCTCCTGTTCATTTCTCCTCCTCCTCCTCCTGCCTGCTCATCCTCCTCCTTCTCGCCCCCCTCCTCATCCTCCTCCTCCTGCCTCCTCCTCCTCCTCCTCCTTCTCCTCCTCATCCTCCTTCTCCTCCTCTTACTCCTTCTTCTTTCGGGGGGACGTGGAGGTGGGGTAGGACCAGAGGTGGAGCCAAGGTAATATCGCTCTGGACGGCCCCTGGGGGAGGGAAACAGTGGGAAGCATCAGCCTCAAGCTGGGCTCGTTGTCTCGCCTTTCTTTGACCTACAGTGGGGGCCCGTCCACAAGAAACCTTCCACAAGAAACCCAATCCTGAGACCTCAGGGCGTCCATTGATTCATGGTCTGGGAACGCCGCGCTCTTCATCGCAAAACCATCGAAAACCACGAAACCTAGGGCACCACTTCCGGCAAGCAGGGTGTTTCTTGGCATGGGCCTCCACTGTTAAAACCCCCTTTGCGCACCCTCGACCCTCGCCTACCCCGCGCAGGAGGGAGCTTCCAGCCAGCCTTCGGGCTGCAGACCTCGAGGGTCGAAGCGCTTTTGCTGAGGGGGGGCTCCCCGCGGATGAATCCGCCTCGAGATTCTGGTCAGAGCGCGCCCCAGCAGAGGTCATCGGGGATCGTCTGACCCCGGGTCAGTCCAGACCCGGGTCAGTCAGGCCCTGCAGAATCCTGCAAGATCCTGCCAGATCCTGCACCCAAGCCCGGGTCAATGCCAAAGATCCTGCAAGATCCTGCGCCCAAACCAGGGTCAATGTGACCCTAGCCCCGCAGGATCCTGCAAGATCGGGCGCTCTGGCTGACCCTCGTTTGCCTTAACCTTCGTCTCAAGAGGCTCCCGAGGTCAACGGGTCGAGTGTCCACCGGTGGAACCCAACCATTAGCTTCTTGAAAATATCAAAGCAAGTGTTTTTCCATCATGTTCGGCCTTCTGGAAATCTAGCCAGGCGCTTGTTCCCCTCTCCCCCTCGTCTCCCCCGCGGAGAGAGGCGAGGAAGGGAGGACCTCGAAGTCCGAGGTCTTCGAACGTTTCCTTCGCCGATTACAAGCGGTTTTCCAGCCTTGGGGGGGCCTGAAGCTCCGAGGGGGGGGAGTTCCAGTGGCGCCCAGATTTTCCCGAACAGCTGCCAAAATCCCCTATCACGGCTCGAACATTCGGTTGGCCCAAAAGGGGGTCCAGCTGAAAGGGGGTAGTGCAGTGGGTTGGGTCACATGTATTGCAGATGGATTGCGCCAGAGAACTGTATTGTATTGTATTGCAGCTAGCATATTGCGCGCGAAAGACCAACAAAACACTTGCGCACCGGAATGTATTGTACGCCCCAAATCTATTGCAACCCTAAACAAATCTATTGCACCAAATCTATTGCACCACCCCCTTGTCGCTGGGCTCCCCTATGGGTCAACAAGAGAAAACCATCATACACCAACCACCCGCAACCCAGACATCCCCATCGTTCTTAAACAATCAAGGCAAAGGTTTTGATTTTCAGCCTTAGGATTCCCTCGCTGGACCACAAAGCCGTCAGAAAACAAATCGTTTTGACAGCCCTGGGAAAGGGTCTGGACTTCCTATGTCCCAGTCTTGCCACGCGGAGGGACAGGGGACACAGCGAAGAGGAGGGAAAGATGATGAGGCAAGAGGAGGGCAGACGGAGGAGGAAGGGGGAGAGAGTAATGGGGAGGAGGAGGAGGAACAAGACCCGCGTAGGCCATGAATGGACGAGAATGCGCAACGGCACCTGATTAAGAGAACGCGGCCGTTGCTTGGTCGCGTCGCCGATCACCCCCCCTTGCGAACCTGCGAACCCATCACGGCCATGTGCCGCTGACTGCGAGCGATCGCGCGACAGATGGTCCCCGCCAACAGGCTTGCCCTTCGGCCCCCCCCCAGACTTCACTCGAATCTCGGCGTCCGAGCAGTGCCCCTGACCCCTCACAGCGGCAGGTGGCAGAATGCCAGCGCGAACCTATGATTTGACGCAAGGGAGCGCAGCAGGGATACAAGGGTCTTGCGAGAGTCTTCTCATCACCCTGCGATGGGGAGGAGTGCCCCGCAGAGCAGAGAGAAGAAAACCTGCGAGCAGTTTTACCCAGCCGTCAGCACCCACAACATCCTCCCTCCAAGCTACCGCCCTCCAGCCAGAGGGCGGCGAAACAAAACAAAAAACAGAGAAAGGCGGGACAGAAAACAGTGACTGGAAGTATCGTCAAGTACTGGCCCTGGGGGAAGTGGCTTGCGAACGACCTCTGCTATGTCCAATCCGCCGTCCGCCAAGCGGTGGCAGGAGACCCAAACTGGCCAGCTATGTAGCTCCGAGCGGAGGTCGAAGCCGGGCCGCTGGTGATGGCGCTGCTCTTTGCTGGCTATGGTCCCGTTCGAAGTGCCTCAATCAATGACAGTACGCAAGTTGCATACCAGCTTCGGGCCGGAATGATGCCAGGGGCCAGCGAGCAGAAGAATTCAGTGATGAGCGTGGACAAATAGCTCCACCAACGGCCACGATCACCCAGAACATCTGGCGGCTAAATGTTTTTATTCGAGACACAGGCCTCCAGACCTCTCGAGTCGAACCAGGCACGTTTCTTGATTCTTGATGGCGCCAAGGCTCGAAACCGGCCTCCAGCCGCCTCGATCTCTTCGGGGCGATCCCGGCGACCCCGGAAAGCTCCCTGCGAAGGGCATTAAGCGACGAGAAGTAAAGGGTCTTACGCAAGATGGCACAGCAACCCTGCGCCGTGGCTTACGCGGGCCGCCAGTGAGGCACGACACATAGGAAACGAGGACGCTTACGCGCGATCTTGCGCGGGCAGCGTACGCGCCAATGTCAGCGCAGACGACCCCTGTTTGCTGCGTCGCTCAGCTGCTGAGAGGCACCCCTGAGACCATCCAAGGACCTCAAGCTTCGAGGTTCTCCCTCCCTCGAGCCCCCTAGGGCGACGACACCTATGCACATCCACTGCTCCCTGGCTGAGCCCATCCTCAGCCCGGCGGCGGTGTCTACGCAACACCCTCCTGGATTGGCCAGGAAAGCGTGTACACAACTCCTGGGCCCAGGAAGGGCCCAGCCAGGAATCAGGGGACGCGTCTTGGCTTCGTCGCCTGACCGCCACGCCAACCCTCGGGTGAGGTTGCTGGGGGCGTGAGCTGGCTGGGCGACGTGTTTGGCAGGTGTTCGCCCACACAGGGCCCGCCCAGCAGACTACGCCACCCTTGTGCCAGCTCAAGGCGCAGGGGGGGCGACTCCTCTCTCACTCTCCCCCCCCCGCAAGGGCGAAAAATCGCCGTCTGGATGTTTGAGACGATGATGATGATGACGATGATGACGATGATGATGATGCTGATGATGCTGATGATGCTTATGATGATGATGATGATGATGATGATGATGATGATGCTGATGAGGATGATGGTCATGATGATGAAGATGGTGATGGTGGTGACGATGATGTGTTCAGCATCATCATCAGAATCATCATCCGAATCATCATCCCAATCCTCATCCTCGCCTTCACCCTCACCATCACCATCATGATCATCATCATCATCATCATCATCATCATCATCATCATCATCATCATCATCATCATCGTCAGCATCAGCATCATCATCTTCTCATCACCATGGACACCATCATCATCATCATCATCATCATCATCATCATCATCCGTAGCCTCACACTCATCCTCATTAGCCTCATCAGTCGCATCATCGTCATCATCATCACCACCAGCATGACCATCATCGACATCATCGACACCATTACCATCATCATCATCATCATCATCATCATCATCATCATCATCATCATCATCATCATCATCATCATCATCATTACCATCTTCACCATCACCATCCTCATTATTATCATCATCATCATCATCATCATCATCATCATCATCATCGTCACCATCATCGTCATCATCATCACCAACATCAGCATCATGAGCATCATCATGCCCATCATCATCATCACCATAATAACCATCATCACCATCATCACCATCACCATCACCATCGCCATCGTCATCCTCATCAGCATCAGCAGCATCATCATTAGTATCGTCAAAATCATCATCATCCTCATCATCATCACCCACATACTCATCCTCGCCATCATCATCCTCATCATCATAATCACCATCAACATGCTCATCAACCTCCTCGTTCGAATCCTCATCCTGCTCAGCATCAGCATCAGCATCAGCATCAGCATCAGCATCAGCATCCTCATCATCCTCATTCGCATCAGCATCATCAGCATCCTCAGTACCATCGTCATCGTCATCATCCTCAACAGCATCCTCAGCATCACCATCATCAGTATCAACACGGTCTTAATAATCACCAACATCATAATGACTGTCCTCATGATCTACATCATCACGATGAGCATCTGCATACCCATCATCATCGTTATCACCATCCTGATCCTCATAATAAACATCACCATCACCAATGCACCAGCATCATAATCGTCTTCATCGGCATCAGCATCATTATCCTTAGCAACATCATCAGCATCATACGTAGCATCATCATAATCCGCATCATCGTCATAATCATGTGCATCATCGTCATCACCATCATCATCCTCAGCAGCATCCTTCTCAATATCATCATCAGCATCATCATAGTATTCTTCATCATCACCATCCTTAGCATCATCATCACCATCATCATCATCAACATCATCATGGTCGGCATCGTCATTATTATCATCATCATCATCATCATCATCATCATCATCATCCTCATCCTCGCAACCATCGTCATCCTCGCCATCAGAATCAACCACCAGCATTATCCTCATCAAGCTCATCATTCGCATCCTCATCCTGCTCACCATCAGCATCATCATCGTAATCGCCATCATCATAATCGTCATCATCATTGTGATTATCAACATCCTCATCATCCTCAACCGTATTGTCAACATCGTCATCATCCTCATCTTACTCTTACCATCGTCATAATGTTCCGTATCCTTCAGCATCCTCATCCTCATTAGCACCGTCATCAGCATCATCCTCATCCTGCTCATCATCATCACCATCATCACCATCACCATCATCACCATCATCATCATCATCATCCGTATCCTGATCATCATCATAATCCTGATCATCATCCTCATCCTCCTTATCACAAATTTAATCCTCTTCCTTCTCCTCAGCATTATCATCATCAGCATCGTCTTCACCATCATCCTCATCATCATCATCTTCACAATCACCATCACTGTCACCATTACCATCACAATTATTATCATCATCACAATCGTTATTATCACCATCACAAGCACCATCAACACATCCATCACAGTAGCCATCCTCATCATTATCATCATCGTCATCATCCTTGTCCTCTTCCTCCTCAGCATCATCATCATCAGCCTCATCCTCATCCTCATCCTCATCATCATCCGCATCCTCATCATCATCGTCATCATCGTCGTTCGTATGACCGTCTTCATCACCACCACCATCATCACCACCATCACCCTCACCCTCACCATCACCATCACCATCACCATCACCATCACCATCATCATCATCATCATCATCATCATCATCATCATCATCATCATCATCATCATCATCATCATCATCATTAGCGTCATCATCATCATCATCATCATCATCATCATCACCATCACCATCACCATCACTATCACCATCATCATCGTCATCATCATAATCATCACCACCATCATCTTCATCCCCTGGGCCCCGCACGCAGCCCGAGCGCCGGGAAGCGGGTGCCGCCGCCAGCTGCCGGGCTGGGCGGGGCGCGCGGCGTCTCTCTCCCAGCGCGCGGGGGGGCGCAGGAGAGCGCGGTTGGGCCGACGTGGAAGCAAACCCTGACCTCTTGAGGCCTTCTTTCTCGGAAAGTGCGTCGCCCAATCTTATCTTTCAGGATGGTAAACCCATCCCCTGTGCCTCTACTGAAGGATCCCAGCGGATTCTGTTTTTAGTTTCAACAGCAAAAGCGGCGGAGGCTGGCTGACTACTTCCCCACATCCCAAGTGGAGTTCCTGTTTTTCTGGACACCCCGCGCAGTCCTCCTCCCCCTCACCCCCTCCTCAAACATCATCATCATCATCATCATCATCATCATCATCATCATCATCATCATCATCATCATCATCATCATCATCATCATCATCATCATCATCATCATCATCATCATCATCATCATCATCATCATCATCATCATCATCATCATCATCATCATCATCATCATCATCATCATCATCATCATCATCATCATCATCATCGTCACTATCGTCATTATCAGCATCGCCATCATCACAGTCATCACAATCATCATCTGTCATCCCTATACAACCCCACTCATCATCATCCACCCACTCTCTCACCCATTCACGTTCTCCCATCGCTCACTCATCATCACGCCATGGTTCCATCATGAGAATCAGGCATCAACATCACCGTCGCCATCATCAACCGCGCACACCACTATCGTCATCACTATCGCCAAGTGGAGCCTCGTCTGTGAGTGAATCGCGAGAAATCTCTGGCGGGAACCCCTGCCCTACGGGGCCCGCGCCTCATGTTCGAATCCGAGCGGGTCATCGGGATCCTGTGACTGTCGTCACTTTGGGCTCAGGCCTGAATCTTGATGAAGTCTCAAGCGGGGGCCCCGTCTGTGAGTGAATTGCGAGGAAGTCCCCGGCGGAAGCTCCCTCCCTACCGGGTCCGCAGTTCCCGCTGGCAATCCGAACGAGTCATCGGAATCCCGTAACTGTCGTCATTGTGGGGCTATTCGGGCCTGGATCTTGAGGACGTCTCAGGCGGGGGGCCTCGTCTGTGAGCGTATTGTGGGGAAGTCTCAGGCGGGAGCCCCCTCCCTATCGGGTCAGCAGTTCACATTGGCGATCCGAGTGGGTCAGCGGAATCCTGTAACTATTGTCACTTCCGGGTTATTCAGGCATGGATTCAGAGGAAGTCTCGGCCGGGAGTTTCGTCTGCGAGCGTATTGCGAGGAAGGTTCAGGCGGGAGCCTCTTCCCTATGAGGTTCCCGCTTCACGTTGGCAGTCCGAGCGGGTCCTCGGAATTCTGCACCAGTCGTCATTGTTGGGCTCCTCGCGCCTGCATCCTAGGGGAGTCTCACGCGGGAGCCTCGTCTGCGAGTGTATTACGAGGGCGAAGAGGTTTCAGGCTGGAGCCCCCTTCCTATAGGGTCAGCACATCACGTTGGTCATTCAAGCGGGTCATCGGGACCCCGTAACTGTCCTCATATTTGTGCTCCTCAGGCCTGAGTGCAGAGGAGACCTCAGGCGGGAGCTTCATTTGTGCGTACTTTGAGGAAGTTTTGGGCGAAAGCCCCTTCCCCATGGGGTCCGCTTTTCACATTGGCAATCCGAGCGGGTCATCGGAAATTTATTACTGTCGTCACTTTTCGGCTCCTCTGGACTGGCTAAGGAGGAAACCTTACGCGGGGGGGTGGTCTGTGAATTGATAGTGAGGAAGTCTCACGCGGGAGCCCCACTACCTATGGGGCCCGCGTTTCATGTTTGCAATCCGAGCGGGTCATCGGCAATCTCGATCAAGCAAAACATTTGAGAACCCCAGGGGGGCACATCACGAGGCGTTCCTCACGCGTTTGCGAATGAGTTGCAAGGACGTCTCAAGCGGGAACCCCCTCACTAGTCACAAGTCACTCGAGGAGTTCGACAAGAGAGCGGTGGACTTTAGGGCTGAGGCGGACCAGCTCGCGGCAGAGCTGGAGTTCGTGCTGCCTCCAGCGTGAACGCGGCCGCGACAAACTCGGTGCCTGCGGGGTTGTCCCATAGGTTTGCTCGCGCGCCCCAGCGGCTCGCGGAGGTGTCCCAACGGCCGTTGCCCCGACGGCTTCGCGATTTTGCCATCGGAAAACGTGCCCTTGCCGAGCGCGGCGGCGAGGGCGCCGGGGAAAATCGGCATGCGACCCCCTGCCAGGTGCCCCCTGCCAGGAGGAAGGAAATGTGCATGAGGAGATCAGGCGGGATGGAAATGGGGGGGGAAGGGGCAGGAGGAGGAGGAAAACGACGAAGAGGGAGAGGATAAATTGAACAAGGAGGGGCGAGCAGGAGGAGACGGAGGACGAGGAAGGCAAGGACGATGAGGAGGGGGCGCAACAGTGGGCGAGACGGGGGGCTTCGGCCAGGGCGAAGAGGAAAGAGCGAAGGGCAATCTTAATATATTATCATGTCGGGTCCTACCGTCGGATTATGTTATGAAGATGTTTCAGACGAAACGCTGGTTTTTGAAATACCGTTCGAAAATTCATAGAGTACAGGGCACTTCTTGGTCGAAGACTTGAATTCTGTTCGCGCCCGCTTGAAGAATGTGCGCCCAGGGAGATATCTAACATGAGGCCGTCGGCCTCTTTGCACGTAAAAATCAGCCGGCCCTGTCGGCGTGTGGGAGAGGCCTTTCTGTCTTCCCTACAGCGTCGTGGCCTCTTCTGCTTCCCGAGGGCTCCCTACACAAATCCACACAAAAATTAAACAACGTCGCCCTTCAGTCGAAGGGAAGCCCCTTCCCTTGATCCCTTCCCCGCCGGGGGGAGGGGTCGGGCAACTCCAGGGGGGATCCCCCCTCACTCCTGGGGGGAGGTCCCCCTCACTCCCGGGGGGGGGGGCCCCCCGCCTCTCATCCTCCTGCGCCCTGCGGCTCCGTTGGCCCTCCAGGGCCGTCTGCGGGCCCTTTGATCCCTTCCCTGCCGGGGGAGGGGGTCCCCCCTCACACTCCTGGGGGGGAGTCCCCGCTCGGATACGCAGCCCCCCGCCTCTCATCCTCCTGCGTCCTGGGGCTCCGTTGGCCCTCCGGGGCCGTCTGCGGGCCCTTTTAGCTTATCTTAAGGCTCCTTGGAGACCTTTCGCCATTTTTAGATTCTCTTGGCAGCATCTGGCGGCACTCTTGACAGCCTCTGCGGGCGCTTTTGGACCTCGCTTGACGCCGTCTTGGAACCCTCTCGGGCCACTTCAAGGCGCTCTTTGCCTATCTTGGCACTCTCTGGAGCCGTTCCCGAACCCTGGAGGAGGCCTCTTGAGCTGTCTTCGGACAAACTTGCAGGCATCTGGCGCCGTCTTCGAGCCATCTGAGGGCATCTTGGACTCCTCTACCTCCAGTCTCTTCGTCGTCGCTGCCTACAGGGTCGGCAACATCGGCCGTAAGGCCTTCGCAATACGTGCGCCGAAAGGGTATCGCACATGCGTCTGGCGCCCGTGAATTTGCCACGTGTTTTCACGTGTCCAGGCCACCCAGGGCGGTATCTGACATCAGTACCCCGACCTGGAACCACGCGTTGACAGGGTATCTAATATCGTGGTCCCGAGCTAGAACCAAATGTTTCCACGCTTCCAGGCCACCCTGTTAGACACCCAAATCACGCTCAGATCCGGGCGCTCTATTTGTTTCGCACCGGGCGGTCTCGCCCGCTTTCGTGCCCCGGGACCCTCACAGATCGATGCATGATGCACAAGCGGATGGAACCACAAAGATTTCTGCAAGGCCTTGGCGGGCGTTCGCGGAGCCGTGGATTAAAAACACAAGCGGATGATTTCTCAGCGGTGTTGCACTACCCTGTTCCAACTCTGGCGTGGCCCAGCGAAGGAAAGACAACCGGAAACCCAAGGTATCATCATCATCCTCATCCTCATCCTCATCCTCATCCTCATCCTCATCCTCATCCTCATCCTCATCCTCATCATCATCATCATCATCAGCATCAGCATCAGCATCAGCATCAGGATCATCAGTATCAGCATCAGCATCAGCATCAGCATCAGCATCAGCATCATCATCATCGCCAAACACCATCGTCATCGTCATCTTCATATTCAGCCGCAATGGGAAAACACAATCGAATCACTAAACATCCGCGCTGCTGACATCCAGCTTCCTTACTCCCCCTCCCTCCCTTCCCTTCCATCCCTCCCCCTCCCCTCTCCTCCCGGCTTCACTCCGCAGCCCGCTGTAACCAACATTATCCCATCCCGCCTCTCCAACCCACTACACACGGCCCACAACATCTGGCGGCTCGATTTCTTCGAGACGTGGTCCCCAGACCTCACGACCACTTCCCCGGGGCCAATGTTTCATCCCGAGCTGGTTTTGAGGATCATGGACCCGAAACTGGTTTCCGAAGACGCAGGACGAAGAAAACACCGGCCGTTCAGTAAACCCTGATAAGCGTTTCGCCGAACGCCCATCAGAAAATGAGCAGCACTCTTCTGACGGAGCCCACTTCTCGCTCTCTCAGCTTCTCTCTCTTTGTCTCTCCCTTGCTGCGGGACTGTCCCTCTGGCGGCCTTGTCAGGTACAGGAAGAAGGTGAAGATCCTGCACCACTGCTAAGCTGCAGCCGACGACATGGCTGCACACGGGAGGAAAGTCCAAGGCCGGGCTAATGGCGCTGTAGGCTAACGGCGTGGCAGGGTATATGGTTTTTGCGGCATCGAGCGCTCACAGAAATGAAGATAGGAAATCACGAACCACACGTTCCTACATGTTGAACCTGTTTTACTCTTCTATCGGAAGAAAACGACACAGCGAATTGTAGGAAACACGCAAACACCATGGTTTCCTACAAGTGGCTTGGCCACGGACCAGTCCCACCTACTTACAATGCCGAAACCTACCACAACGTTACGCCAAGCACTGTCAAACCGTCTACGGAAAGAGCACTGCATGCAATTGATTACCTACGCCACCTACCTTCACGAACCGCGCCCCGACATGCGCGACGCGCGGATACCTTCGCGCCCTCGCGAGGCTATCTCCGATGAGGGTCCAGAACGCGACGTGCGACTATATTCGCGCCCCTGTGGGCGACGTATACGTGGACCACACGGCGAATCGCAACCCATGCGTTACCACACGTCGCTAACACAGCGCCGATCATGACTCCGGCCACTCTGGGGCCGCTGATGCACAGGGCCCGCGGTCACGCGATCGGCAGACTCCAGAGAGAGGAATGCCAAATTAGGATACGTCGAGAATTTGAGACCAATGACGGATAGAAGGCGATACAGGCTATCCTGCGAGCTACGCCAGCACTCAGAACATCGAGCAGCCAGCCGACCGAATCGCTTCGCGAGCAGCTCTGTACTAGAGGCCAGGGAAGGCGCGGGGGATAAGGGTTTCATGTTTTTGGTGTCCGCGCCTGAACCCAGGTAGAGGCATTCCAGGCTGGGACAGGGGCACTCGGACAAATAACCATGATGCACTCATTTCCCTGCAGTCGTCCGATCGCCTTCTAAACGTGGTCCCGAAAGAGATATGGCGAGCAGAATCCGCAACTCCATCACTGCCTACCCTCGTTGACGCCAGCTCCGATAGCTCACTGTTTGAGACAGAAGCCGAAGTGCGCCGCCAAGTCACTTGCAGGGGCCTGTACTACGGTAGGTTCGCGCGGCGTCGGCGCAACTCGTCGATCGTTCAACCGTGAACCGATCGCGGCCCCGATCGTGCAAGGTTGCATTCCGTCGGGTCCTGTGGCGAAACCGTACCCCTCAGTGCTTCCGCGTCGTTCTATTTTGCGGAGTTCCAGCTTGAACGCTACTGCTGCAGGAACTTACGGGACTACTGAACCACGCGGCATCGCTTGTCCATCATGTACCCATCCACGGCCGCTGGCACTGCATCCATTCGAGCATCACGGCCTGCACATCCTGCCAAGCCTGGCCCCCGCACAGCACCGAGCCCTCACGACAGGTTCCACGTGATTGCTGTCCGCGGCACAAAGCTTCCTAACGTCCACCTTCTCCGTGACGTGTGTCTCGCCATCTTCTTGTGCCGCCGCGATCCCACCTTTCATTATCCGCGCCTCCGCCGTCCAGCTTTTCATTGCCCAACGGTCTCCTCACCCTCTCTTGTTGCGTCCTCCTCCTCATAATTACCATTCTCGGTCGAATATGTTCAGCCTCCCTCCTCCTCTTCATCCTCCCTCATCCTCCTTGTCCTCCTTCTCCTCCTCCTCCACGTCCGCCTCTTCCTCCTCCTCCTCCTCATCCTCATCTTCATCTTCTTCCTCATGTTGGCGATGTTCAGCCAGACATTGTCGGGCGTCGCGTGACAGGCCGTAGCGTGCGTCCAACCACACATCTATCCAGCCACCCACCAGACCACCGCACCATCCCATCTCACCTCCTGCATCCGTGCTCTGTAAAAAAATGAGACATCGCGAAAATCGCGGAGGCAGCCCTAGACCCCGTGTTTCTGCATCCGAGATGGCCGAGACTGGGCGACGACGCCTGGCTCGAAAAAACCAAGCACCAAGCTCTGAGGGCAATGCCGTTCCTATTGGCTGGCCCGCTGACCGCCGTGCGTCGCTGGCTTCGCTCGGGGGCCTGGAGCTGCGGGCGTCTGGGCTCCCCGCTCCAATCCCCCGCCGCCAGCGGCGGCCCGGCGATCGCAAGGGATGCGCCCGGGGTGCACGCCCGAACCCAATATACACAACCTCACTGGAATTTAGGGATCTAGTTCACGCGATAATCTCAGGCATGCTCGCGTCGTGAGCAAAATCATGACGACTGGTTTGTCGTTTTTTTTTTCGGCTTCAGAAAACGACTCAGGCTGAAAAACAGGTTCCAGGGAATGGGTAGAGATCTCTAGGGGTCGACGTCATGAGTTCACGCGGTAGTGGTGCAAGGATGAAAGTATTTGGGCGCGTGGAGGTTTTGTTTGGGGTGAGCGTGGATTGCAGCGATTGTGGTAAACGGCACTGCGCATGCACGAATGCAGCGTCGATTGCCCAATTAAATAACAACATAAGTATCATCGTCATGGCGGCTTCGCCGATGCATCGGCGGCGTCGGCGTGGAGGAACTCAAGCTCCGCATCGAGCCGCTTCGCCGATACATCGGCGATGCGGCGCGATCCCAGGATCCCAGGATCCCGTCTACTCGGATTTCATTTGGAGGTCTGAAGACTCCTCGAGCGCACTTTTTTATTCGCGGCCATTCGGCGCGTTCTGGGGGAGAGGGGGGGGTACGGGAGGGGACACAACTTACGCGCCCCCCTCAGATTGTGGTGCTGGACACACTGCTGCAAAGCTGGGGACGCGCTGAGGGGGGGGGGACGTTACCGTTATGGGGGGAGGGGAGGGAGGGGAAGTTAAAGGGTACGACGCGGGTAATGGTCCAGAGGGTTAACAAAAAGCATTCTCTTCGTCTGTCCTTCCCTGCATCTCTCCGAACCCTGCCTGCCCCCGTTCCTCCCTCTCTCCCCTTCCAGTCCAGCTCGGGTCCTTGGCCCGTACGGCGCGTTATACTCCTCGGGGTTGGCCAGGAGGGAGGTGTCCAAGAGGGTGGGGCGCAAACAAATCATGGCGCGGCATGTGCGCGGCCCGGGGGGGAGCCGGGAACGTATCTGAGGAGATATCATGGCCCCCGAAATCTGAGGAGATATCATGGCCCCCCGCCATGAGATCCCCCCTAGCCATCACGCCCCTCTTGGCCGCCCCCGAACTCCTCGTCCAAGACGTCGGCGTGCGCGCTGTAGAACTGGCCGGGGACATACCGGACAAACTGCGGGTACTCGAACAAAGCCGAGGGCAACCCGAGCACCTGGCCGTCGCCCCGTCTCGTGGCACCCGTTCCCTTTGCACACAGGAGCTGCTTCTACAATAAGAGCTCGACCACAAGATCCCTTCCACAAGAAACCCAACCTCAAGACCCCAGGACGTCCATGATTTTTGGTGTGGGAACGTCACGTGTTAAAAAGCAAAACCATCAACCAAAGGCACCCTGGAGGCAAGCAGGGTGTTTCTTGGCATGGGTTTCCACTTTACGCCCTGGGCCGTGCCACGGCGAATATAGAACGCTACTATCGGCCCATGTTTTGACGCAGGCGCGTCACAGCTCAAAGAGACTCTTCAGCGGTAGCAGGGGCAGGAGGAGCCAGGAGGCACTACTTTGTCCCAGGGAGCGAGCACGTGTGGAACGCCATCGACCGAATTCCATGCAACTCGACTCAATACCAGTCCAGCGTGGCGCGGAACTCGATCAGCATGCACGACTCGGAATCCATCTCGGCCCCCTTGGGGTTCTCCAAGACGCGGCCGATGTCACTTCCGGACCACTCGTCGAGGTCCAAGAAGGGTACCTCCACGAGGCCGACCAGCTTATCTTCGAGCAAGTCGTCCACCAGGCCGTTCGTCACAGCGTTCGCCACATGCTGGCGGTACACCTCCAGCCGAAGGGCCGTGTCCACGGCGTGCACGTTGAAGTTGAAGACCTCACCCCAGCGGGGACAGCACCCCGGCAGCGTGCGGGTGCGGCGGCGCTGATCACCGACGGAGACAACGGCGCGGGCGTCGCTGGCCACGAACCTAAAGGCCTCCCAAATGGGGTCCGAGGAGATGTGGTCGGACGACCGCGCCGCACCGACGATGCATCGGCGATACATCGGCAACGCCGGCGATGCATCGGCGATGCATCGGCGACAGCTGGACGAAGAAAATCGGGCCCCACATCGAGCCGCATCGCCGATGCATCGGAGGTGCAGCGCGGCCCTCCGACCGCATCTATGCAGGTTCGTGTCGTCACGCCCCTCGCTTTGGTTTCAGACATCGCGTGGATCCTTCAACCTTCAACGATCGGCGATACTTCGATCGCCAGATCGTTTCGTACTGGACGATTCTGGGCCACCAGCGGCGTGTTCACCCTTGAGCGCCCGCAGCGGGGTCGCTGCCGCGCCGACACGACACCAGAGGAGCAAAAATAAGCATAAGCAGAAACTTTTGGCGCTCCGCGCGGATTTCTTGGATCCGCGCCGACCCCGCCAGGGGCGGCTCTGGAGGCGCCAGCGGGGAGGCCCAGCGCGGATCCAAGAAATCCGCGCGGAACATCAAAAGTTTATGTTTCTGCCGCTTTTCTCTTCTTCGAGACACGACACGAATCTACCGCTCTCGGACACCATCTGAGAGGCCTGGAGAACGGCGGCGAGCGAGGAGGGGAAGTGAGAAGGAGAAGGAGAAGACCTTCTCAGAGGGCGGCGGGACTTCTCAGAAGCCCTCGCGCCTTCTGAGAAGTTTGTTGTGTTTTCGGGGAAGGCTTAGAGAATCTCTGAGATGGCCTGGGGCCTTCCGAACCTTCTGAGAAAGCCTCCTCCTTCTCACTTCTCACTGCACCGACCTTGCAGACGTGCTGCAGCGGATTATTGCGTGGATTTCTGCCAAGGCAAAACCCCGAAACGGCGAGCGAAAAATGAAGTTAATTTCACGTGGATTTTTGTAGCCTCCATTTCTGGTCAGAGAAAAGCACAACATTCACATCGAAATCCGGAACGAAATTCTCTAGGACTGTCCGGGTCCATGCCATGGTTTTCCGAACGAAATCCGCTCTGCGAAGTCGGCGCCATAATACTTCCCCCCTCACTCGCCGCCGAAGAGAACCAGCCCTGGGGACTTCCGAACCTTCTGTCGGGAGCGGCTGAGAGGGAGGCGTCAAAGAAGCATGGCCGGCGGCACGTGCGCGGCCCAGGAGGGGGGCCGGGGACGCATTGAAATAATAAGAAGAAGCGCCATGAAATCTGGGGAAGCATCATGACCCCCGCCATGATGCCCACCCACCCCTGGTCATCACACCCCTCTTGGCCGCCCCCGATCCTGAGGAGGCCTGCTCCTTTTCACTTCCGCCCTATGGTCGCCGACGAGGAGTGAGCAGGGACCGACCGTCGCGGCAGTCCTATAGGCCCACCACGACATGTTCTTAGAACCCCAAAAAGTTTTAAGAACGCGCCATGTTCTTAGAACATAAGCCCGGTGCGTTACAACAAGACACTCCGAACAAAAACTGATCTTAGAACACGTCGCGCAGACCACGCAAGGAATTCCTAGAAAATTTTTTGGGCGAGCCAAGACGCTTCGCCTCTGCTCGCCGCCGACCAGAACCAGCTCTGGGGCGGCAGGTCCCGCGCGCCCCACAGCCGCACGGTCAACAGCCCGGCCGGCTCGCGGGGCGCCCCGGGCGCCGGCGGCGGCGTCGGCGCTGGCGGCGCCCTCGGGATTGGCCCCGCCCGGCGTCGGGTCCCCGAGGGTCGGCGGTGCACAAAGAGGGGGCCCGAGGTGATGATCCAGTCGGGCCTGTCCCTCTACAGGACAAAAATTTCCCCAATTGTCGAAAAATAATCCGGGGGCGATTTTTCTACTATTGTTTGACTGTTTTGGAATATGTTTGACTATTTTGCAGCTCTCCTCCAAAATCCGCCTGTAGGAGGACATGCCCGACCGAAGGTTATGAAGACTCCGGGAGGCCTCGCGCGGCAATTTGAGACCCGATTTAAATTGCATCCACGTCAGATTTTTACATCGAAATCCATCGGACTACGTCGGAATAGTGTCGGATTTGCGTCGGACCGACGCCGGGGCATCGCCGCGCGAGCGTCGACCCATACCGACGCTTCAAGGACCTTCGTCGGAAGGGTAGAGAATCCAGTCCTATTGAGGGGCTACTGCGCCGGGTTGGGCCGCGGATTGACCAGGTTCTCGCGGGATGGAGCCGGATCGAACGGGATTCAGCGGGATCGAGCCGGTTTAAGCCGGACTGCGGACCACCGCAAAGTCAGAATCGGACCTCCTAAGACATGCATCCGAACGAGGGATGGGGCCCACAGGACTACTGGCCTCGAACAGCCAAGGTTCGGCTGAATGACTGTTCCGCTGCAGCCAGCTCTGAGCATCCTCGAGAGAGGCGACGGAACGCAACGCAAGTGATTCCGAGGAGGGACCAAAGTTACACGAGACCAAGGCTTCCAGAACCTTGGCGAAATATGCACGTTACACGATCGTGCACATGCGCGTTGTCTTACAGCGCGCTCCCCAGTCGGCGATGCATCGGGGCTCGAACTAACAACGTTCGAAAGTTCAGCTTAAGGTCCCTGGCGCATCCCGAAAGGCCCACGCAGTCAAAACGGATGGCAAGGACGCGCGACGAGGGCGCGAGGCCCTGGGGCGCCCATGCCGAAGATTGTCGAACGAGGCCGGCCATCGCAAGTGATTAAAGATCGGCCGAATAGGAAAGGACGCAAGGGCACCCTCGGGAAAGTTACACATCGATCGCATCGATTCCGGCTGCGCGGATGGAAGGAAATGTGAGCCAGCGTGGGCCCCGAACAGTGTGCTTTTAGCAGTCGATGTTGTGCATTGTGTATGTATGTATATATATATACATATATATATATATACATATATAGCGCACGTAGCCCCCCCCCCCCCCAAAAAAAAAAAAACACTCTTACCGGCTTTCGCTTCGATTCCTCATGCCTCGCAGAGCTCTTCGCGATCGATAAGCTAGAGGAATTCCGGCGCGGGGTGGAGCTAGTTGGTCGACCCGACCAGAACGGACAACGTGACAACTCTGGGTCGGTTTTGGTAAGAGTTGAAAGATATTTGACAATTCATTTTAAGAAACCAGATTTTTCGCACCTGTAGTGGGTCATGCCGCGTCTGCCAGTGCCATTCTCAGGTCTGTAGCTGCAGCACTACTATCAAAACACTTGGCGGGCCCAACTCTGGCAAAAGAGGAACAACTTATTGTTTTGATTTTCTCAGCTCACGCTCGAGAAAGCTTCTTCCACGTGTCCCGAGCAGCACCGCGCGAGAAAAGAGCTCTACGAGGCTCCCGGCGGTAACCTGGTTGACGGTTTACCGCCGGAAGCCTTCCCATCAGCGTCTCTTTGCTCCCCGGGTTTTGGACGCTACCAACTGCTAAGATTTGAACGACATTTGACCATTTATTTTGAGAAAGCAGATTTTTACGCTAAGCATACGCATATAAGCTTTGTTCTCATGGCGGCTCAGTTATCTAGAGGAAATTTCAGTATTAGTTCACTTCCGGGGACCGAGTTCACATTGACATCAAAAAAATCAAAATGAAGATTTCAAGCAAATATTCTACGAAGTTCTCTGCTTCGATTCTGAACGCTCTCGCGCGTGCAAGGAGCTCAACGAGGTTCCCGGCGGTGACCAGGTTGACGGTTCACCGCCGGCGCCAGTCGTCCCCCCCCTCTCTTCCTGTGGATCGACCTTGAGGGGCAGCGCGAGCTCTGCTCGAGTGGCCATGCGGGCCAACCCGCAGAATCGTCGTACAGAAATGTCGCGAAGATGACGCTCATAAGCCTTCAGTAGCACGGCTGGTGTGATCAGCTGACTTCCTAGAGCAGCCTTGAGCCCTTCCCGTCGTCGTTTTCCTCCTCATCCTCATCCCCATCCTCTTCTTCTCCCCCCTCCTCCTCCTCCTCCTCCTCCTCCTCCTCCTCCTCCTCCTCCTCCTCCTCCTCCTCCTCCTTCTCTTTCTCCCCCATCACCCCTCACCCTTCCCATACGTTTCACCCATATTCCTCCTCCTCCCCCGCCCCCTCTCCTCCTCGCGCATCGTCTTCCTCACCCGATGGTGATGCTGATGATGATGATGATGATGATGGTGATGATGATGATGATGATGATGATGATGATGATGATGATGATGATGATGCTGCTGCTGGTGATGACGATGCTGATGCTACTGCTGATGATGACGATGCCGATGATGATGCTGATGGGTAATGATACTGATGCGGATGCTGATGCTGCTGATGATGATGAGGAAGAGGAGGAAGGGGGAGGAGGAGGAGGAGGAGGAGGAGGAGGAGGAGGAAGAGGAGGAGGAGGAGGAGGCGGAAGAGGAGAAAAACGTGGAAACGGAAGAAAATGAGCCGGAAGAGGAGTCGGAGTCGGAGTCCGAATCGGAGTCGGAGTCCGAGGAGGAAGAGGAGGAGGAGGAGGAGGAGGAGGAGGAGGAGGAGGAGGAGGAGGAGAAGGGGAGAGGAGGAGGAGGAGGAGGAGGAGGAGGAGGGGGAGGAGGAGGAGGAGGAGGAGGAATCGGAGCAGGAGTCGGAGTCGGAGGAGGAGGAGGAGGAGGAGGAAGAGGAGGAGGAGGACGGGGAGGAGGAACAACAGGAGGGAGGAGAAAGGGGAAGAGGAGGAGGAGGAGGAGGAGGAGGCGGAAGAGGAAAAAGAGGAGGAGGAAAAGGAATCGAAGTCGGAGTCGAAGCAGGAGGTGGAATCGGAGTCGGAGGAAGAGGAGGCGGAGGCAGAGGCGGGGGAGGAGGCGGGGGCGGAGGAGGAGGGGGAGGGGGAAGCAGAAAAACTACGGCAACTGAATCTGCGCCCTCGCGGTGTCCGTGCTGATGCCCCTGCGATGACCCCTGTAAGCTCTGCCGTTATTTTTCTGGCTCTGACCTTTCGAGAGGCCTTGGGCTTGATTCTTGTCGGATGGGAAGAGAATCCCAGACGCCCAAAGCAATCCCTGTGAAAACGCAGGGTTCGCGACACCACAGGTACGGAACCCTGTGTTGTCATTGTGATGTTTGGGATTTCTGGAATAAAAATCAAAGAAATGTTATGTTTTCATTTGGATATTTTTTGATGTTTATGATTTTCGCTCTCCAAGCAAAATCAATCCAGGAGCCTCCGGAACTTCAGAACCTTGGAAATCCCAGAAATCCAAATGAAAACGCCAGGTTTGGCGACCCCTGGCGTCGCAAACCTTGCGCTTCCATTCGGATGTTTATTTTCGTTTATCTCTAAGGCTCTGAAGCTCCGAAAGGCTTTTGGACTGTGTTTGGAATGCGAAAACAACAAAATTCAAACAACAAACAAAACAAAACAAACACCATCAACAAAAACAACAACAACAACACCAACATGGCTTCCTGGATTTGCATAGCAAAAATCACAAGCATCCAAATGAAAACGCAGGGTTTGGCGGCCCCTGACGTCGCAAACCCTGTGATTACACAGGGATCGCTGTTCCCTCACCCTCCATATGAAACTTCGGAGGCTCCTGGATTGTGTCTGGATCGTGAAAATCTCAAGCATCAGCAAAATCAAAATGAAAACGCAAGGTTTCCTTGATTTCATACCAGGAATCACAAATGCCCAAATGACAACACATGGTTTGGCGGCCCCCGACGTCGCAAACCCTGAGATTCCACAGGGATCGCCGCTCCCTCACCCTCCATCCCTTCCCCGTCGCCTCCCCGAGTGCGCAGGTTGGCGGGTAGGACCTGCAGGCAGGATTCCTCCTTTGCGGAGAGCGGCGTTCTTTCGCAGCCCGCAGCGCCTTCTGGCAGACCGCGCCCCGCGCCACTTTCGGAGTTGAGACAAACCGCCGATGCTTTAGGGAGAAGAGAGAAAGGAGAGGGAGAGAGAGAGAGAGAAAACAACAACAAAAAAAACAAAACAAAAAAGAGAGAGAGAGAGAGAGAGGGGGGGAGTAAGAGAGAAATAGAGAGAGAGAGAGAGAGAGAGACGAGGAAGAGGATGAGGAAGCGAAAGCTGGTAAGAGTGGGTGCTGGGGGGTTGTCCATATATACACATATATATATAGTAGAACTACGCGCGCTTCGCGCGCGCTTAGGTTCTAGGGCGGCACAGGCAGAGCATTCGTTTGACAGAACAGGGGATGAGAGGAGTTGCAAAGAGAATCCCACCTGCTCTCTGTGCGTAGGTAGTTAAGCGCGTTTCCTCCCTCCACCCTTCCCTCTACCCCTTCGAGGAGGGTACCTCTGCCCCTAACCATCCCCCTCTGGACCTAAATTGAATCCCCGCGAGCGGTCACATCGTGTCTTGGGGGCTTCTTGGGTTCTCATGGGGGCATCTTCGGGCGGAGAGCTCGATTTGTCGGTTCGTCATCCCTCTCTTGGGCCCCTCTGAGGCCTTCTTGGGGCACTGTTGGGCCGTCTTGGGCGGATCCGGGGCGGTGTTGGGGCACTCTTGGGCCGTCTTGGGGCTCTCTTGGGGGCATCTTGGGCCGTCTTGGAGCAGTCTTGGGAGCCTCTCGGGCGGTCTTGGATCCTCAGAGCGAGAGACCAAAAACACACAAAACAAAACAGACAAAACAACAATTTCTGCCTCTCGGGGCCGTCTTGGGAGGCCTCTGGGCAGGCATTCTTGGGGGCGTCTTGGGTCGTCTGGAAGCCATCATGGGCGTCTTGGACCGATCTTTCGGCGACTCTGGGCCCTCTTGGACCGTCTTGGAACATTCTTGGGCCGTCTCGAGGGCCTCTTGGGCCGTCTTGGAGCCCCCGTGTGGAGGGCAACACGGGCGCGACCCGGATGCCCCGGGGGTGGGCTGGAGCCCCGGGGCCGGGGGCCTGGTATTCATCCATATATATATATATATATATATATATATATATATATATATATATATATATATATATATATCGGATCGGATCGGACCCCTCGGAGGCAGCAGTTCGCGAAGACTACAACGACAAATGCCTCTAGGATCGGGCTACACCCGAATTTAACTGCGAACCACACACTGTCGGAAGACAAAACGCAGGTCTTAACGCCTGCATGTCCCCAAAGCCAAAATGGCTTAGCCTCGGATGGCCGAGCACTGAGAATCGCACAGGACCTGCGCCCGCCAGACGGGGGGGGGGCGAACGCAGAGAGCAGCGAGGAGGGGGTGCAGGCACAAAGCCAACTACGGAAACGAAACAAACAGCTAAACTATTAGACATCAAGCTTCCTCTCGCACCAGCTCTTGCCGTACTCACTACATGTGTTGCATACGAAAAGCCTTCGCGAGCCACAGAACCATCCATCTTGAGCTGTTGTGTCACATATCCAACACTCGAGCGTCCAGCGAGACTCTCGGACGCGCCCGAAATCATCATCCAGGCACTCCAAGCATGTATAGGATAGCATGAATGGTGATGCGGTCTCAGCGTCTCGCCGAGGGGAAGGACAACGCCGTCCCGTAGATGAGCAGACTCCTGTTTCTGGACCTTTGGCTCGTGGTCAATTTTCTCGACGTGCTCTACCTGCGGCACCTCCACGATATGTTCGACCTCCTGTTTCCGAACCTTTGGCACGTGGTCGATTGTCTCAACGTACTCTACCTGCGGCACCTCCGCGATCTTCTCTACCTCCTGCTTCTGGACCTTTGGAACGGGGACGATGTTTAAGACGTGCTCCACCTGCGGCACCTCCACGTTCTTCTCGATCTCCTGTTTCCGAACCTCTGGCACGTGGTCGATAGTATCAACGTGCTCAACCTGCAGCACATCCTCGATCTTTTCGACGTCCTGTTTCAGAACCTTTAGCATGTGGGCGATTGTCTCAACGTACTCTACCTGCGGCACCGCAACGATCTTCGCGACTTCCTGCTTCTGGACCTTCGGAACGTGGACGATTTTTTTCGACGTACTCCACCTTCGGCACCTCCACGATCTTCTCGACTTCCGGTTGCTGGGCTTTTGGCACGTGGACGACTTTATCAACGCATTTGGCCGCATCCGCAATCTTCTCGAACGCCTTCCACTTAGACTTCGGCGCCTCGACAATCTTCTCGACGTACCTCGCCTGCGGCACCTCCACGATATTATCGATCTCTTTCCTCGGAATTTTCGGCGCGTCGACGATTTTTTCGACCTCTAGATCGAGCCCAGGCGGCTTCGGGAGGGCAGCACGAAGGGGCACCATCTCGAGCAGAAGCGCCTCCCACTGCTTGCGGCGGCATCTCCGCCTCCGGGCCGTGCGTCGCTGGCCGCCAGCAAATGCGGCAGCCACATCGGCAACAGGGCAGGAAGCGAGAAGGTGGTGCAGCATGCGGGCTATGCTAGGGCCGACAGTGTGTGGTAAGAAGCCCGGATTTCGAGGGACTGGGCATACTCTTCCCCGCTCTGGAAGTCTCGCAAAGCTCGAGCCATAGCTACATATATATAGTTATATATATGTGTATATATGCGTGTGCGCGCGTGCGCGCGCGTTCGACAAAAACCACGCGGCGCAAGCTGCGCGTTGCAATCGACGTTGCGAAGTCGATATTGTGAAATCGGTGGCGTGCGATATGCGTCATGCATGTTTGCGGCTGAATGCATGTACGCAGTAACATATGTTACACGCACGTGCGCACATATCACGCACACGTAAGTGTATACACATGCATACATGCAAACAGGTATATACAATTGTGATTTGCTATTGGCCACGTGCATCTACATACGTTCTCGCAAGTTCCATGTGCGCATATGCATACATAGATGTATACACATATATATGTATGTGTATATATATATGCTCAGGTGGAATTTACTAGGTGCGACCTGTATATATCTATACGCGGTGGCAACTGCATTGCGCGCCCTGCGCTGTGCAATGTGCGCGGCCCAGCATGCGTCGCGCAACCCGGGCGGCGCGCAGTCTACGCGGCGCAACGCGCGGGGCGCAATCTACGCGGCGCGCGACCTGTCTCGCGCAGTCTGCGCGGTGCAACGCGCGCGCGACCTCGCGAAGCCCCCGGGGAAACCCCCGGCGACATCGCTAGCGCCGCGCCAAGATATAACATGTCCAGAGGGGTCGCTTTCGAAGAGCGATATCAGTAGCACCTCGCGCAATTTTTCCCATCCAAATTGAAGAATCCGCTCTAAAGATACGCAAAAGGCCCCCTGGGGAAGGCAGAACGCCCCCAGATGGAACGACGCGGATTGCCTCGGAAATACCCACGGTCGTCCGAAGACACGCCTAAAACAGCCCACGAACTAAGACCACCCGCGGGGCCCGCGCCAGAAAGGACCCGCGCGGACGCAGCCGGCGGGGCCTTCGACCGAGCCCCCGGCGGAGCCGCGAAGCGCGCGAGGGGCGCGCCAGAACGGGCCCGCGCATCCACGCGGGCGCAGCCGCTGGAGCCTTCGCTCGCGCCCCCCGCGAGGCCGCGAATGATATGAATAACCGTAGTAACAACGCAGATAATGATAAATGCAAAAAAGAATCAAGAGGAGAAGCAAGAGCAAAAGGGAGGGTGGAGGGATGAGGGGGGAGCAAGAGGGAGGGAGGGATGAGGAGGGGGGGCAGGAAGGAAGGCAAGAGGGAGGAAGGAGGAAAGAAGGACTGGGGTTCACGCATGGTCAGACTGATCACGACTGGACTCCGAGCGGACTGCGAACGCTGAGAAAATTGATAGTGGATTGCTGTATGAGCAAAATGATGAGCACCGAAAGCACGCCCAGGGACTACGGTCTTATCAACATGCTGAGCACTGGAACGCGCCCAAGTCACTGAGAGGACTGGACTCAGAGGAGGCCCCTGAAAAGGCGCGCTGCCGGGTGGCCCGAGGCGGCTCAAGAGCTGACCTTGTGGCTGATCCACTTCCGCGTCGTTCTGCATCTGAACGCATGCGAAAGCCCTCACGTCGCCCCTGCGGGGGGCGTCATTGCGGAGCTGACGCTTTCGTGAGACACCGACCTCTCTGGAGCCCTCTTGAACCAAAACGGCTACTGAGGAGGAAAGAAAAAGGGACTCTGGAGCTCCTTGAAGGACCCGCACCAGCCCTTGAGGGCGCATGTGGTTTAGAGCGCTTCCTCGTCCAATCCCCTTCTCCCCCTTCGAGGAGGGTTTTACCTCATCGCCTCAACTCGCCTGGGCGTCGTTTCTGGATGGGGCGGTGGGGATTAGCGAAGCGTCACTCATTGCTGAGACCGTTTCTGGATGGGGTAAGCGAAGCGTCAGGAATTGTTCAGGAACCCTCTGGGGGAACCCCGGGGGGGGAAGTGCGCGCTCACTGCCGAGAGCCTGGGATTGTCCTCGTCCTCCCCTCCTCCTCCTCCTCCTCTTCCTCGTCCTCCTCCTCTGAGATTATCATTGCAATTCCCTTGGGGAAATTGATGTTCGTGAGCCGTCCTGGGGGGGCGCCCATCCCAGGATATCGCCCCCCTCCCCGCACAGGGGCGCGATCTTAGCACCCGACGACGCAGAAATTCCAGAGAGCCCGAGGAGTGGACGCACAACGAGTCTAAATGTGAATGAGTATGAGCAGAACTATCACAATAAAAACGACAATGTGTGTCAGGATAATGTGGATACGAGTAAAACATAAAAGTAATAATAATAACATTAAGAAGAATAAGAACATGCACGCAGAAGCACGGCGAATAATATTAATCATGCGAATAAGAATATTATTCACACGGATAATAATAACAATAATAATAATACGAGTAACAATAATAATACTGGTAATAGGAAAATGAGAATACGACTGCGAGTAATAAAACGAATACGGATACGATAAAGAATGCGAATACGAATACGAATAACACTAGCACTACAAACATACCAATACTAACAAGAAACATCATACGAATGCATAGTACGCATAAGAATACGAATAAGAGCACGAATGCGTATAGCAGTACTAATACGAAGAAGAAACAATCCCAGGAACTGTAACAATAATACTTCAACTAATAATGAAAATAATGGTCATGATAATGATCATAACGTGCACGACTACTAATAAGCATAACAAATACGAATACGAACAGAGTTATAAACAAATCACAATAATAGGAAAAAATAATAACACTACTACCCTCGTCAAAATTAAATTCAACAGTTGCTGGCACGTCATTTCGATTTCGGCGCGCCCCTCAATGTCGACACGCCGCCCCTTCAATGTCGGGGCGAGGGCAAAGATAGTCTGACCGAAATTGGCTCGAAAGTTTGACGTCGACCGACATTGGAGGGGCGGCGCATGCAAATACCCCGCACTCATCGATACTCGGCCCCAGATCTTCCGACAAGCAGTTCAATCACGTCAGACATTTGCGAGGTTAATTTTGACGAGGGTGGTAAAAATGATAATACTGCGAATAAGAATACGAATGCGAGTAAGACTACGAATCAGAATACTATTAATAATACGCATACTGGTACTAATACGAATAAGTAAAATAATGCAAATAGTAGCGATAATAATAATAATAAACTAGTAGTAGTAGCACTACCACTAATAATAAGAACAAGAGTAAGAGTACGAACGGCAATTCGAATGCGAATACCAATTCGTGTAAGGATAATAATAAGAGTAATAATACTAATACGAGTTCTCATACTAGTATTACGAATCTGAATATAAATGCGAATAGGAATACTCATAAAGCTACGAACAGAAGTAACAATCGGAAACTGGGGGGTAAGATCGCAGTGAAACGGAGACCACCCACCGCGAAATCGGTTTCGGTTTCGTGTTCGTGTCGTGCGTGCGAGGCGAAGCTGCGCGTGATCCTCCTGTAGCTAGGCTGAAATAGGAGCGAAAGTCCGTTCCCGTCCGCCGGTGGCTGGGAGGTGTCCCACTTGGGCCGGGCGGTGTCCTGGGTGTCCCGGGTGTTAGCAAGACCGGAAACCCGTTTCTCGTCCGCCGGTGGCCGGGAAGTGTCCCAGTTGGGCCGGGCGGTGTCCCAGGTGTCCTCATCGCCATCGCGATCATCTCTGTGGTGGAGAGGGACTCTGATGAGAAAGAAGAAAGAGAAAGAGAGAGAGAGAGAGGGCGACAGAGAAAGAGAGAGACACAGAAAGAGAGAAAGAGAGACAGAGAGAATGAGAGATGTGAGATCAGGGTGGCAGGCTGGAGGTCAGTCAGGGTGGGCATTTGATCTCAATCCCCACCCAACCTCCTTATCGCCCGCAGGGCGGTCGTAGAGGTACGAATAGGAAGAATAATACCTATACGACCGCCCTGCGGGCGATAAGGAGATTGGGGGGGGATTGAGATCAAATGCCCACCCTGATTGACCTCCAGCCTGTCACCTTGATTTCATTTCTCTCTTTGATGGATTGGGTTGGATGGATTGGATTGGGTGGGATAGGATAAGATGGGACAACATGGGTTGGACAAAATAAAATGGATTGGGTTGGACAAGATGGATTGGACAAGATAAGCTGGATTGAAAAAGAAAGCCCGCCGCAGGCGCCAACAAAAATGAATTGATGGATTGGGTTGGGTGGATTCGATTGGATGGGATAAAATGGATTGGATAAGATAGCATGGGTTGGATTGGAAGAAATGGATTGGATCAGATAAGATGGATTGGACTGGCCCGCCGCAGGCGCAGAAACAAATGAATTGATGGATTGGGTTGGGTGGATTGGACTGGGTGGGATAAGACAAGACCGGACAATATGGGTTAGATAAAATAGTATGGTTTGGATTGGACAAGATGGATTGGATAAGATAAGCTGGATTGAAAAAGAAAGCCCGCCGCAGGCGCCAAATAAATGAATTACGAAATTCGTGACATGCGTTAGCGTTGGGACGCCCGGGACACCCGGGACACCGCCCGGCCCAACTGACTGGGACACCTCCCGGCCACCGGCGGACGGGAAACGGACTTTCGGTCCTACTGACCCCCGGGACACCCGGGACACCGCCCAGCCCAACTGGGACACCTCCCAGCCACCAGCGGACGGGAACGGACGTTCGCTCCTACTTCGGCCCAGCTACAGGAGGATCATGCGCAGCTTCGCCTCGCCCGCACGCGCGACACGAACGCGAAACCGAAACCGATTTCCCGGCGGGGGGGGTCCGTTTCACTGGGATCTCACCCCCAAACACCCGACGAATCAGAATCAGAACGCTAGTAATAAGAAGGATAATAATGAGATGGAATAGTAAGAAGTACGAACAAGAATTCGAATGCGAGTAAAACTACTCTGAATAATGAAATTAAGAATAAAAATACGGAGGGAAGGACGGAGGGAGGGAATGCGACTGTGAGGTGTGAAAAGATCGCGACTGGACTGCCGTCTGATCAACATGCCGGGCACTGAAAGCACGTCCTCCTCCTCCTCCTCCTCCTCCTCCTCCTCCTCCCCCTCCCCTGCGATGATAACTGCAATCCCCGTGGGGAAATTGATTTTCGTGGGCCGTCCTAGGGGGGGTCCATCCCAGTGTGTCGCCCCCCTCCCCGCACAGGAGCGTTATCTGAGCACCCGAGGACGCAGAAATTCCAGAGAGCCCGAGGAGTGGACACACAATGAATCTAAATGTGAGTGGGTCTGAGCATAATTATCACAATAAGGACGACACGATGCGTGAGGATAATCAGAGTACGAATAACATCAGCAGTAAGAAGAAGAAAAGGAAGATTAATAAGATGCATACAAGAGCACTGTTAATAATAATATTAATCATGCGAATAGGAAATTAATATTAAGAACCATACTGATGTCAACAAGAATAATAATAAGAATAATACGAATAATAAGAATGAGCATGCGAATGAGAATAATAAACCGAATGCGAATACGATTAAGAATGCATCTGCGAATAATAATAATAATAATAATAATAGCACGACCAAAAATGCGATAAGAACTAGACAGGGGAGTACGAAAAAATAGTACACATAATGGTACGAATAAAAGCACGATCGCGTATAAGAGTAAGAATACGAATGCGAATAAGAATCACAGGAACGGTAATACTAATGATTCGAATTATCAAAATAATACGGGTAATAAAGTGTGAGAATACGAATAAGCATACTAAGTACGAATACGAACACAAAGGTAGAACATGCATGATAATAAGAAAAGAGTAACAATACTTGTAATAAGAATACGACTAAGTCTACGGATCAGAGTTACCCTACGAATAAGAATTAAAATCATACTACGCATACTAGTACTAATACGGATAAAAGTAAGAATGCACATACTAACAACACTACCTATAATAATACGAAACATAAAAAGGCACGAGCAGACATTCAAGTGCGAATAACAATTCGCATAAGGGTAATAAAAAAACAGTAATGCTACGAATGCGAATTCTAATACTAATACCATACGACGACGAACACTAATAATGCGAATACGAATATTCATAAAACATGCGAATAAAAATGGCAATACAAATGTGAATAAGAATGCGAATGCTAATCGTAGTGTTAACAATAATAATCATATTAGTAATAAGCATAAGAGTAAGAGTACGACTACATACTCGCACAAGAATAAGACTACTCATAATACTAGAAATGATAATAATAATAATAATAAAATACGGAGGGAAGGACGGAGGGAAGGAATGCGACTGTGAGATGCGAAGAGATTGCAGGCTCAGCGGGGCCCACTGGGATTCCGCCAGGCCTGGCGCCAGGAGATGCAATGGAGGCTTGTCTAAGAGATACCCGCAGCCGGAGACCCGCGATGTGAAGAGATGGGAAGGGCGAACAGGACTTTGCAAGGCTCAGCAGGGGATAGCAGGGCTCAGCAGCCCTCAGCAGAGCTTAGCAGGGGCTAGCATGGCTCGGCATGGGTTTAGCAGGGCTCCGCGGGGATTAGCAAGGCTTGACTTAGCAGTGGCGAGCAGAGCTCAGAAGGGGGGCGAGCAGGGCTCAGCAGTGCTTAGCAGGGGGTTTAGCAGGGGGCTCAGTAAAGCTTAGTGGAGCAGCGCTCAGCGGCGCTCAGCAGGGGCTAGCAGGGCTTGGCATGGGCTTAGCAGGGCGCAGCAGGGCTCAGCAAGGGGCGAGCAAGCATCTTGCTTAGCAGGGCTGAGCGAGAGCTAGCAGGGCTCAGCAAGGCGCTTAGCCTGACCCCGAGCGTTCTCTGCAGGCTCCTCCGGTGCCGAGGTAACGCTTCCAGGGTGCCGGATGCGCTATACCTTCACCGGGTGAGGGGGGTGGGGGGGTTCTTGTGAGGTTATGTGGTGATATGTGGTGCAATCTATGTGACGCAAACATGTTTGGTTTGCAGTGAATTGACCACTCCACTCCTCTCGCAATCATCCCACCCACCACCCCGCAACTTGGTTTGCAAAACCCATGCGGCTGCGATTGCGATGCGTGCTTGGAGTTGGCTGGTATATCTCGACGGCCGCGCTAGTCCGCGCATGCTCGCGCGCGCAGCCGCCAGATAGTTTGGCGTTCCTACGCGGCCGCGGAGGCGCTGCCCGCTGGGCATTTCCCAGCGGGCACTTCACTGCGGGTCGCCGACTAGGGCAGTTGCGGTATCATGGCAACGTCGACAACGGTAGACTCGGCAAGGCCAGTGACGGCGCCGATGCTGATCTCGCCGACGACGATGACGGCGATGACGAAGGTGTTGGAGGGGGTTCGACATGCGGGCGCGCGGCCAGCGCGCCAGAGTGGCGCGCATGGAATTCTTTGACACGGATCGTGCCCCCCCACCCCCACGAGCGCAAGGAAGTTCGAAAGATTTCGACATGCGGCGCGAGATGCCCGTTTGGCCGAATCTAAATTAAAAGAAAGGATGGTTCCCTCGAGAACTCGCAGGAGCGCGCGCGCAGGCTCTTTTTTTAGAATTGATGTTGCAAAAACATGTGTTTCTGTTTATAATGTTTTCGGAACATTCGACTTGAACCCCCTGCCAAACCTCAAAGTTTCAAAGAATCCGGCATGCGCGCGCGACGACGCGCGCGCGTGCACTTCGTCTCATTGTTTGCCAAGGATGTTTGACAACTTCTGATTTTCGATGAACGAGTGCGCGCGCATAGCATTTCCTGCAAAGGATGAAAGGGGGGCGATACCAGCCTGCCTGGAATGCTATGACTTGATATTCAGGATGGACGATGGGGCAGAATCGCATGTAAATCGCCATACGCAAAGGGGGACCGTTAAGCCGGGGGGGGGGGGGGATCCTCTCACCCATTTTGAAAAAAAGAATCGTTGCGACAAGTGGCGACGGCGGCGGCGGGGCGGCGGCGGCGACAACATAGCGGCCAGACCGTCGCACAGGCCCAAACGATGGGCTGCGACGAGGCGGTGAGGGGGCAGAGACGGCGGCAACATAGCCACCAGACCGACTCACAGGCCCAGACGATGGGCGGCTACGAGGCGGCGACATGGCAGCGACGGCGACAAAACAGCCATGAGATCGACGCACAGGCCCAGTTCCTTAGAAAAGAAAAAAAGCCCCATAAGTGCAAGCACTGTTTGGGGAAAAGCGACATAAACATGTTAGCCACCGTAGACTCCAAACAGTGCTTCCAGCCAACTATGCTGTGCAACCTATGTGGAGCAATCTATGTGGTGCAGTCTGCGAGGCGCCATCTATGTTGTGCAATTCACTTTGACCGTCTTGAAGCTGTCCTCTCCACTGTTCGTGCAAACATCCCAACCTCCCACCCGCAACTTGGTCGCAAGACCTCTTAAAACAAGACCGTGACGGTAGGTACCACATGGCACTTGGCCACGACACCGACGCCGACGACGACAGCGACAACGACGACGACGGCGACGGCGCCGCCGATACCGACTACGACGACACCGACGACGTCTCCAACGACTTCGACGACGACAGCGACGACGACGACGACGACGACGACACCGACGACGACGAAGACGACGCCGACGACGACGACGACGATGACAACACCGACGACGACGACGACGCCGACGACGACGACGTCGACGCCGACGACGACGAAGACAACTACGACGACGACGACGACAACGACGCCGCCAACGAAGACGACGACGACGACGAGGGAGAAGGGAGGACGACGACGGCGACAACGACGACGACGAGGGAGGAGGGAGGACGGCGACGCCGACGACGACAACGACGAGGGAGGAGGGAAGACGACGACGACGACGACGGCGACGAAATAGGAGGGTCGACGACGAGACGCCGACGACGGACGACGACGTCGAGGGAACAGGAAACGACGACCACGGCGACAACGACGACGGAAACGACCACGACGCCAAAGAGGACGACAACGACGAACACGAGGAAAGACAGAGGACGACGTAGGCGACGACGACGACGACGACGCGGGAGGAGAAAGGACGGCGACGACGACGACGACGACGACGACGCAAGAGCGCGCGCGCACGTTTTTGTTGAAAATCCGTGTTGCGAAACCTTGTGTTATTGTAGGTTTTTTGGACACACGATTTTGAAATCCTTCCGAAACCGATGGGTTTCGAAGGATTTCGGCATACGCGCGCGACGACGCGCGCGTCTGCACTTCGTCCCATTTTTTGCAAAGGGTTCTCGCGACGGCACACGCGCAAGGGCGTTCGACAGATTTCGACATGCGCGCGCGCGAAGCCCGCTTGGTTTTGTGAAAATCTTGAAAAACAACCTTTGGTTTTCTTAAGATATCGCAAGAGCTCGCGCGTAAGCTTCCTTAGCAAATCAGTGTTGCGAAACCTTATGTTTTTGTATGTGTTTGGGAAACTCACTTGCGAAGTCCTTCCGACACCGAAGGTTTTTGAAGGATTTCGGCATGCGCGCGCGACGACGCGCGCGTGTGCACTTCGTCCCATTTGTTGCAAGGGATTCGTGAAAAAGTGTTATGCTAGAACAAAAGATGTCCCCGCGTATCGTTTTGTACAAGAGGGAACCTCAGGGGGGTCGATGCCGGCCCCTCTGGGATAGTGTAAATTCATATTTAGGATGGACATGTGGTCATAATCATACATGATTTACATGCCCGAAAGGGGGGCCGATAACGCCCGGGGGGGGTAGAGTCTATTCTCTTTTTTATAAAGGACAATAGATGTGGTGCAATCTATGTTGTGCACCCCCCATGCTGGAACTCCACGCGGACTCCTTGGACCTGCGCGGGGGCCCCCCTCCTCAGAGCGCGGAGCGCGCCAGTGGCGCCGCTGGAGGCGCCTCTAGGGAGCCACGGGCACCGATCCAGAGATCCGCGCGGAGCTCCGAAAGAATATGGTGCATGCCGCATGCCACCGTTTCTTCTGCGGCTTTGGGAAAGTTACCCCAGGGCTCGAGCTAAACAAGGTTTCCGTTTTCGTTTTGTTTTCGTTCTCCTTCGTCCTGTCTTCGCTCCACCTCGGCTGCAAATCGAAGCGATAACGAAAAAACGCCCCCGAGATCGCCAAAGCACCGCTTAGCTCGAGCCCCGGGTTACCCATGCCCACCAACCCTGAGATCCGACGTCTCGAAAAAAAAAACATCATAGAAAATCACGATTGGAGCCCTGGACTCCATCTTTCTGCGCCAAGTTTCGAGCCGGATCGATATGTGAGGGTCCCGTGGCCCGAAAGCGAGCGAAACCGCTTTGTGCGAAACAAATGGAGCGCCCGTATCTGAGCGTGATTCGGGCGTCTAACAGGGTGGCCTGGAAACGTGGAGACATAGCTCGGGACCACCATGTTAAATACCCCCTCAACGCGTGGTTCCAGGTCGGGGTAGTCATGCCAGATACCGCCCTGGGTGGCCTGGACACTCGAAGACACGTGGCAAATCCACGGGCGCCAGACGCATGTGCGATACCCTCGTGAAAAAACTGCGGCGCCAACATCTCAGGGACCGCCTTCCCCCGCAGCTGCCTCCTCGGGGCCCCCCTCTTGGGGCCGCCGAGCAGTGCTGGCGCCGTCCACGGGGCGGGCGCCGCGCCGGCGCTCCTCGTACGCCCGGGCCCGCGCCGCCTTGTCTCAGGTCGGGCGTGTCCTCCTACAGGCGGATTTTGGAAGGAAAAATCAAAATAGTCAAAACATACTCGAGAATTAGGTCAGAAATAAGAGAAAAAAAACGCGCAGGCTACTTTTTGACTATTTTTGAACTCTCCCCCTGTAGAGGGACGTGCCCGACTTGAGCCTTGTCCCGCAGCATCTGCTCGGCGCGGTCCCGCTCCCGCCGCAGCCGGCGGCCCCGCTCCTCGCCCTCCGCCTCGCGCCTGCGCTCCTCGGCGGCCTCCTCGCGCCGGGCGCGCTCCTGGTGGCCACGCCCCGGAGCGGAAGCACGCGTGCAGTCATCGCAGGGATGGGCCGAAGCAGTGTTTGTCGTTTTCATGATGTTTTCGTTTTCCCTCGTCTTGTCTTCAATCCGCCTTTTCTGCAAAACGAAATCGAAACGAAAACGGCCCACGAAGTCGCCAACACACCGTGTAAGTCCACCCCTGAGTCATCGTGTCGTCGATCGAACTTCCAAGAAAAAGCCCCCGATGTGCGACGGAAAGGATTTCTTCCTTCCTAGCGCCGCCGCGGACGGGTCTCCAAAGGGGCGAGCAAGTGGCACGTGTAGGCCACGATGGCGTTGGCGTCCGCTCTGGCCGCAGCCCCCCCCCCTTTCAAGCGAACGACGAGGGGGGCGGCCGCACAGGCCCCTCTCGCCCCCTCAGGCCCGTGCGGCGCAAAGGATTGGGTCTTGCGCGAGATGGCATGGCGACCTCACGCGGCGGCCTACGGCGGGCCGCCAGAGTCGAACGAGGACAGGGGGCAGAGGCAGAGGGCAGGAAGGGGGGGGGAAAGGGGGAAAGGGGGACAGGGAAGGGTGGAGTGGGCGGCAGCTCGGCCTCCCGCCGAAGGAGCTCTGGGCTGGGCGAGCCGGACGCGGGCCCTCCCTCGGCCTGCAGCAGGGGCAGAGGGAAGGGCGGAGTGGGCCCCTCGGCCTCCCACGGCACGGAGCCCGTGCGGGGCGAGCCAGACGCCGGGCCCTCCCTCCCGGCGGCGGGCCCCGGGGGGGGGGCGCGCCGAGGAGGCGGGCCTCGTCGGGAGGGCTCCGGGAGGGCCGCGGCCTCAGGCCCCCTGACGAGCCTCCGCGGCCGTCGCCGAAGACGGAGCCGGCTTCGCAGAAGGTCGACGGGCTTCTGAGAGGTCCCGCAGCCGTCGACTCAGGGGGTCGATTCCGTCGAACCTACGAACCAAAAGCGTAGGATGTTCCGAGATCTACGGAGCATTCTACGCACTTCTCGTAGATCCGACGGGAAACATTACTGTCGGGGTAAATCAATTCTGTAGTCGATCCCCTAATGAGTCGAAGCCTTCTTCGAAGATAGAGTCGGCTTCTCAGAAGGTCGAAGGGCCTCTGCGAAGCCCCGCAACCTTCTGTCGGGCGCGCACTAAGATGAATCAGTGATCCGTGGATCCAGTGCGTGGGCGCCAGATCCGTGAATCGGGAAAGGCACCCCCCGACACGCGAGGGGCCAATGCCGCACAAGTTGGCGACAGCGCGCGCCGACCTCGCATGGACACGGGACCCGCGCGCCTCCATCCGTGCTGGCGCTCCTTCGGCTCTGGGAGGGCACTGCCCCCTCTCGCTGCCCTCCCCCGCCCACCCCCCCCCGCGGCCCCCCGCACGCCGCCGATCCTCGGCGGCCTCCTCGCGCCCGGCGCGCCCCTCGTGGCCGCGCCCGAAGCGGGAGCACGCGTGCGGTCGACGTGCGGAGGCGCGACGAGAAGGGCAGGGCCCTGGGCGAGGTGGCATGGCGGCCTTGCGCGGCGGCCTACGCGGGCCGCCAGCGCGGCACGCCGCAGTGGACACGAGGGCGTGTACGCGTCGGTCGGAGGAAGAGGGCAGAAACAGGAAGCTGGAAGGCGTTGGCAATAGATTGTGGGCTTCCGCCCGGCCCCGGAAGAGGAAGGCACAGGTGACACCGCTCGAGCCCCTGAAGCAGGAGGGCGCCTGCACTGGACTGGGGTCTGGGGGTCCAAGCAATACCCATCTCTAACGACCGGCGTGCACGCGCGGCCTCACGCGGGCAGCCTGCGCACGAGGGTCGGCGCAGGCTGCCCCGTCTTCTTCCGTCGCCCAAGTATTAGGCCGGGCATGTCCTCCTGCAGGCAGATGTTGGACGATAAAGTAAACAGACTCAGAAACATACCCAAAGTAAGTGTGATAAAATCGTCCCCAAACTAGTTGTTGCCTATTGTTGAGTATTCCTCCTGTAGAGGGACAGGCCCGACTTCAGAGGAGGGCTTGCCCGGCCTCGGCCAGCCTCGGCCAGGAATGAGCCCCCTGAACCTGAACCCACAGAGAGCACACTGAGAACCCACCCCTGTGATGAGCACCCCGACGAGCGAAGCCGTTCAGTAAAACGCACCCAAGGACGGAATCGGACAGGGCAGGGCCGTTCAGTGAACGCCCAGGGCCGCTGCGTAAACGTCGATGATCAGGGTCGGTGTGGATTCCCCCTCCCTTGGTTCAAAGGAGCGGCCCGAAAGCCAGAGCCCCCCTCGAACCCAGAGCGGCCGTTCGTATTCTCGAGGGCGCCTCACTTCGCGCGTCGCGCTGCGCGAAGCGCGAATAATCTCGCGCTCTCGCGCCGCCCCGCCAGGGAAGAAGAGGAGGGGGAGGAGGAGTCGGAGCCGAGCCGAGAAGCGCGAATAACTTCGCGCCCTAGAGGGCGCCCTTGGAATTGCAGCGCCTTGACTGGAAGACGCAGGCGATGCACAACGGCCCGAAAAACGTGCAGCGACCGCCGCTGGGCGGGCGGCTTCGAGCGTACAGCGCCCGCGGAAGCGCCGACAACAGGTCATGCCCAGAATGGGCGGGATGAACTGCCGTCGGCCTCCGTCCCCCCCCCCCCCCCTGGCGACACTGGCGGTATGTACGAAAGCCCACAGGTCACGTACTCGAGAGGCGAAACCCAGGGCATGAGGCAGAGGCAGGGGGCAGGCAGGCAGGGGAAAAAAGAGTAAGAGGGGGACGAGGGGGAAGGGTGAAGCGGGCAACTCGACCTCCGCGGAAAACCTACGCTGGGCGAGCCAGACGCAGGCCTCCGCCTCCGTCCCCCCCCCCTTCCTCCTTTTTCCGTGCCCACTGAGACAGAGGAACGAAACAAAGCGTAAACATAAACGTCTGGAGCCCTGCAAGGATATCTTGGATAGGGGCGCGCGTCCAGAGCTCCGAGCACGGGGAGGGAGAGGAAAGGAGAGGAGAGGAGAAGCAGGAAGAGTGCGAGGCAGCACGATGGGGAGGAAGAAGGGGGGAAGACCAAGCGGCAACGAGCACAAGGTAGGGGGCCACATGCGAACCCTACCCCTACGCCCCACGATTTCTGAGGGGGAGTGTAGGGTAGGGGCAGGGTTCGCATGTGGCCCCCTACAAGGAGGGGGAGGATGAGCGGGGAGAGTGCGACAAGGGAAAGGTCGGCTACACGCAAGAGTGACCCCAGGCAAAAGTGACCTTCAGTGCGCGGCCAAGGGGGGGCCCTTTGGGGACACCACCAGGCGCGCAAGCCGCTGCTATCGTCTCGAATCGGCGAACGGGGGACCCCGGTGGGCCCGCATTGTAGGTCACTCCAGCTAAAGGTCACTCTCACGTGTAGCCGGAAAGGGAAGGAGATGAGAGGGAGAAACACTTATGCTCATGCCGCTTGTCCCTCCTTCGATTCCTTCCGTACCCGCTTCGGCCGCGCGCCGATCCTCGCGCCGATGCCTCTCGAGCTCCTGCTCGCGCCGCCGCTGCTGCTCCCTGCGGTGCTCATCCTCGGCCTCCTGCTGCCGGGCGCGCGGGCACGCGGGCACGCCGTCGCCGCCCAAGCAGGTCTCGAGAAGGCGCTGGTAGCGCTGCTCCAGGAACTTGAAGGTC
>CAUYUJ010014778.1:193374-205874 GCA_963575745.1 Prorocentrum cordatum
CTACTACGCGACTACTACTACTACTACTACTACTACTACTACTACTACTACTACTACTACTACGACTACGACTACGACTACGACTACGACTACGACTACGACTACGACTACGACGAAGACTACGACTACGACTACGACTACGACTACGACTACGACTACGACTACTACTACTACTACTACTACTACTACTACTACTACTACTGCTACTACTACTACTACTACTACTACTACTATTATGACTCGTCTTCTTCCTCCTCCTCCTCCTCCTTCTTCGCCTCCTCCTCCTCCTCCTCGTGGAACCGATCCCAGTGCCAACTGACATGGCTTCGGCCCCACTGGTCCACTTACCCCCTATGGTCAGGGATGCATGTTGTTCCCTTTGGGTTTCGCGGGACCGATCCCCTCGGGGGGTGGGAGGGCTGATGGGACTGAGGTACCATGGCCCAATGGGGATGGGGATCGGTACGGCGATGCTGAGAGCCTCGGCGTCCGGGTGGTCGTTCTTGTCGGGGTGCAGCAGCAATCGGTGGCGGTTCATCTTGGCCCTCAGCGCCTTCAGCTCCGCCCCCCGCGGGTCCAGCTGACCCGTCGCGGGTTTCGCCATGCCGAGAAGGCCCCAGACCGCGTCCGCCGGGGCCACGCGCTGGCCAGCGACAAAAGGGGCCAGCTCCAGGACGATCGGGTGCGCCGAAGAGAGGGGCTAGGAAGAGGGGGGGTGGTGAGGGTTAACGCATCATGGCCCGGCGCAGGTGCGCGGACGAGAGAGGGGGGGGCAATGGAGCGTGTTAAGAGAAGAAGGGGGGGCCATGAAATCTGGGAAATGTCATGGCCCTGACCATAGAAGATGGAACAACTACATTGAGTCTCAAAAGTCCGCGCCGTCTTATTGGATATGCACCGACCCCCATTGCTGGCACGCGGAGCGCGCCCGAAGCGGCGCCGGAGGCGACGCCAGGGGAGTCCAGCGCAGATCCAAGAGACGCACGAGGACCTCCGAGAATTGTTGTTTGTTACCCGTCGGCGTCCGTTTGCACGGCAATGCGGCGCCGATGTGCACCAAGATAGGCCAGCGAGCCGCCCGAATGATCTGGGAGCCTACTAATTACCGATGTAGTGGCACACCGTCCTCGGAAACGGGGGCAGTCCAGCCCTCCGGATCGTCTGAAGCCGTGGCGCCCTGGCTGCTAGCGATTGGGCCATGGTGAAGGCTGCTTGGACAGCTCAAGGCCACCCATCCCTCCATGCTTATTATGCCGATGCACTTTCTTCTTAGACAGCCCTTGCCCCGCGACAGCGCCCGCGACTGGCCCCGCCTCCCTCCCCCCGTCACCCCCTCTCCCCCCCCCTCCTTCCTCCTCCCCCACGGGGTCGCACCCGTTATCGCCAGGGGATAATTATAAAAAGACGCTCTTGGACGCCCCCGAAGCTGAGCCTCGCCGCCCCGCTGGCCTGCTCCTCGCTCAGCCGGGTGCCCACCAGCGCCCGAGCGCTGGCGCGGGGGCTCCGAGGCGGCTGCCTGCCGGGAGGCGCCGCCTCTGGGGCATGGCCCCAGCTGCTGCCCGCACCTGGGCTGCACGCAAGAGGCAGCAGCCATCACCCCCTCCTCCCCCTCCCCCTCCTCCTCCTTCTCCCCCCCTCCCCTCCTCCTCCCCCTCCCCTCCCCCTCCTCCCCCCTCCTCCTCCTCCTCCTCCTCCTCCTCCTCCCTCCTCCTCCTCCTCCCCTCCTCCTCCTCCTCTCCTCCTCCTCCACCTCCTCCTCCTCCGCCCAAGAGGGCGAGGGTGCGCAGCGTGAGGGGGCCGCAGCCAGCCGCGCAAGCCTGTGCTACATGCCAGGCCGTGCCCAGTGGTCGGTGGACCCTGGTGGGCCCGGCAGCCACCAAGGTTACTCTGGCGAGGGGCCCGCACCCTCAGGCGTCCATTCCCCGTGCATGTTTCGGTTTCGTGCGTGTCTTTTGCAAGATGATCCAGGATGCTCCCCAGTGGTCCTCGCCAAACAAATAACACACGCCCGAGCGATGCCAAGACCCAGGTCACTCCAGCGAGGGGTCACTCCTGTGCATAACCCTGAAATGTCTTTAGACCCCCCCGATTGGGGGACAACTATTTCCCTACCTAGGCTCTGCCTAGAAGGGTTCTTACTCGGTGTGCTTGAAGGGCCGGGCAGTGTAACCCGCCCCGGGCGGTTCCCCCAGTACTCGCCCCGCGGTTCCCCCAGTTACGTCCCCTTAGCTTAGCGTTGCTTATCTCATATTAGCTTAGCTTAGCTCAGCTTAGCTTAGCTTAGCTTAGCATAGCTTAGCGCAGCGCAGCAGGGCATAGCATGGCATAGCTTAGCTTAGCATAGCATAGCATGGCATAGCATAACATAGCCAATCATGTAATACCATAACATAACATAGCATAGCATAGCATAGCGCAGCATAGCATAACATAGCATAGCATAGCTTAGCATAGCATAGCACAGCGCAGCATGACATAATATAGTTTCACATTGCATAGCATAGCATAGCGCAGCATAGCATAGCATCGCATAGCGCAGCATAGCATGGCATAGCATAGCATAGCATAGCATAGCAAATAATGCTGCTTTCCTAGAGGCTCCAACTTCTAGGTAGGGTCGCACTGGGGTAATGTGTTCCGGCGGCCTTTTTGAAGGACTGGGGTCCCACCCATTGGTGGGTAACACACTGTTTTTTCCGCGGCACCCGCCGCGCAACAACGACGACGACGGCTACGACTACGATTGGAGGAGGAGGAGGAGGAGGAGGAGGAGGAGGAGGAGGAGGAGGAGGGAGGAGGAGGAGGAGGAGATATCAGGACCAGTCCTATTCACCGCCGAGGGAATAAAAAGGGGGGGACCCAAACTTAGCACCCAGGACCCTTGGCGCTGAGCCGAGGCACCGCCCGCCGGCTTGCCGCCCACGCGGGTGCGCTCGCCCGCCCCGGCGCCGCGGTACGGCGCCCGCGGCCTCCCCGCGCCGGGCCGCGGGCGCCCCGGGCCCGAGGCCCACAGGGCAGCGAGCAGCCCGGCACAGCCGAGGGCCGCGGCCGCCGCAACGGCCGCCTCGGGGCGCGCGGGCCGCAGGGGCGGCGCCGGCGCCGGGGCGTCCGCGGGCGCGCCAGCGGGGCCGCCGGCTCCGCCGGCAGGGGGCGGCAGAGCGGAGAGGCGGGCGGGCAGGGAGGCGAGCACCTGAGGGGCAGCGTCAGAGGGCGGGGGAGGGGAGCATCGCGGCCTGGGATCGGCGGTGCATCGCCGATGTACAGTCCGGCGATGGGCAGCGTCACAGGGGGGGGGGGGAGCATCGCGGCCTGGAATCGACGGTGCACCGCCAGTAGGAGTTCGGCGAGAGGCCCCCGACGGCGGATGCGCAAGGTCCTGGGAGGAGTGGGGCTGTCGGGCCCCCATCGGCGATCACTGGGCGATGGGGGTCGATGCATCCCCCCCCTTTGAGCCTGTCCCCCCTTGTCGTTGCCCCTGAGCACCGCCGCGGCGGCCAGCGACGTCGGCCACGCACCAGGGCACACCTGCCGGCATGGGGCGCGCATCCGGGCCTGCCAGCACGGCGCCCGGGCAACCACGGCAGGGGGCGCTCATCCGCGGAGGCGCCGGCCGGGCGCGGCAACCATGGGCGCAGAGCCCTCCAGCGCCCCCGAGCTCGGTCGAGCAATCGCGAGCACCGGGCGGCGTGCGGAGCAGGGGCGCTGAGGACCAGTTCGAGCCAGAGCGGCTGAACAGCGAGAGAACAGAGGGGGACCAAGACATCCAGCGTCTCGAAGAAATCGAGACGGAGGTTTTCTACTTTGTTCGGCCTCTCGGGACTCTTACCAGGCCTCGGCACCGTCAAAAAGCGGCTCAGAATGAAAAACCAGCCCTGCGGAAGTGGTCGAGATGTGGGGGGCCCGTGTCTCGAAAAATATCGAGACGTCGAATGTCTGGGAAGAGAGGGGGGTCCCATTGGAGCTGCTGGCCAGGGCATGAAGGAGTCGCCGAGCAGCGGGGACGGAGGAGAGGGGAGAGAAAGGCTGCGCAGGGAGAGGGGAGGGACGAGGAGAGGGACCTGGGTCAACCTAGGACGGGCCACTGACGCTGCAACACACACTGCTGTCCCATGCCCCCCTCAAAAACCAGATTGGTCCTCCCTTCCTCCTGCTCCTCTTCTTCCTTCACATTCTCATCCTCGTCCTCAGATGGCCCCATGCCCACAAAAGAACCCTAAGACACCCACATGAACGCCAAGATGGCCCCAAGAGGACCCCAGAGAGCCCAAGAGGAACTCGAAAGGCCGCAAGACGGCCCCGAGGGGCTCACAGCGTGTCGAGACCATGCCCCAAAATACTCCCAAATACTCACCCGGCGAGAGGTATGCCTGCTTGTCTCCCACTGGTCCCCCTTTCCCGAGCATGGTGGCGGATATGTGCGACAGCGCATCTGGGCTGTGCGACCGCTCCAGGAGGGTCCAGTGTCACTGTAGATTCGCTACCCAAAGGTCCGCCACTGCGCCGCTGGGCACGGAGGTGGCGTGTCCTCAGGTCCTTTGCATAGTCCCTCAAGCACTCCTTACGTGTCTTTCAAGTGGCCCGGAACCCAAATTCCGAAATGTGTCGGGGCTTCCCGCGTAACCCCTAGGCTCCAATGCATCTTGTCGCATGATTGTTTCGGCCCCAAGAAGGCCCCGAGATGGGCCAACACGGCCCCACGAGACCCAAGACGGTCCAAGAGGGCCCCGAGTCGCATAAACTGGCTCCCAAGACGCCCGAGATGGCCTCAAGATGGCCCGAGAGCCCTCCAAGACGCCCCAAGAGGCCTCCAAGAAGCCTCCCAAGAGGGCCCCAAGAGGCAAAGATCATTGATTTCCCATTGGTTGTTGAAGGATTGTGGCGTTCTCGCCTTTTCTGTTTTCCCACGCTCCAAGACGGCCCAAGAGGCCCCCAAGACCACCCCAAGACGGCCCAAAAGGCCTTCAAGAGGGCACCAAGACGGCATCAGAGCACACTAAGACAGCCCAGGAGGCGCCCAAGACGGCCCAAGAGAGCACCAAGACGGATCCAAAAGCGGCCCAAGAGAAGGAACACGAACCGAAAATCCGAGCCGTCCGCCCCAGGAGGCCCCATGAGGCCCCAAGAGGCGCCCAAGAGTTCTCAAGGGGCCCAAGAGGCCCCTAAGAGTCCCGCATCGACGCCGAAACCGAAACCGACGGAGCCGACAGAACCGATCGAAACAGAGGCGACCACACCGAAGCTGAAATTGACCGAGCCTGCGAATGCTTTCCCAGTGGCCAAGGCATGCTCCTCCTCCTCCTCCTCCTCCTCCTCCTCCTCCTCCTCCTCTTCCTCCTCCTCTTCCTCCTCCTCCTTCTCCTTCTCCTTCTCCTCCTCCTCCTCTTTCTCCTTCTCCTCCCCCTCCTCCTCATGGTTCCTCTTCATATGTATCATCCTCCCCATTATCATGCTGCTTCATCATCTTTATCATCATCCTCGTCATACTCCGTCCTCCTCTTCATCCGCTTACTCATTCCGATCCTCACACTCTCCCCGGCATCCGATTACTACTTCAGGTCATTGACGCTGGCATCGTCGTCGGCACCACTTCCTCCCCCTAGTCCTCGTCCTCATCCTCATCCTAATCATCCCACCTATCGGCGGCGCGCCCGGGGGAAGTGAGAGGGGGCGTGCCTTCTCAAAAGCTCGGAAAACCACTGGCCTTCTGAGAAAATGTCCAAGCCTTCCCCGAAGACACGGAAAGCTTCTCAAAGGCGCGAGGGCTTCTGAGAAGCCCCACCGCCTTCTGAGAAGGCCTGCTCCTTCTCACTTCCCTCCGAGCGCGCCGCCGAACCTACCTCCTCCCTCATCCACCTTCTCTTTCTCCACTTTCCCGTCCTCCTCCGACGGTAGGCTCAGCAATTCCGATCCTCGATATGCTCAGGCTGATCCCGAGACTTCGGCTTGCTGGCTGCCTCTATGACGAAGCCAAGACGAGAACAACTTCGGATGCGGATAAACGGAGAATCTCTGAGATCCGGCGGCTATGAAAGATGTTTTGGGCGCCACGGCCTTCTAAGAGCGCTCTGGAACGGATTGTCCTTGTCCCAGCCCCGCCCGATCCCCACCTCACTTTTTCACTGCGTGCTCCTTCGCTCTCTGGATAGCCTCGTGGGGATCTGCAAAGCGTCAAGAGTGTCTGACTCCACAGCACAATACTTGTCGGCACTGAGGTTGCTCGATAGTCGCATCAGAATTTGGCCTCGAATGCCGCGGTCTGTTCGTACCAGACAGTTTGCACCGCAGATTCTCAGAACATCGCACTTAGCACCCCGATGGGTCTCTCTTCTTCATCTTCCTGTCTCCCACCTGCCTGCCGTAGCTGTTCCCGGTCATCGTACTGCTCGCTGTCCTTTGCCTTCGCTCTCACGACGGTTCCACCGCACAGGAAATCGTTTTCATTTAATCGCTTCGCTCATTCCGCCAGCCCATCTTGCATCACTGGTGCTAAATGTTTGTGTGCTCGTGGCGAGCGAAAAGGAGGAGGACCAGGAGGAGGAAGAGGGGGGAAGAGGACGAGGAGATCTCTGGAGGGCTTTCTGTCAATTTGGGGCGAAACTGATCATGACAAGACGCCTCTTCGGGAGTCGCTTGGGGCCTTCTGCGAAGCTTCTCGAGGGCCTCGTGGCGGTATGTTTGTGATATCCTGAGTGTCTCGTGGGAACCTCTTTGAGGCCTCTTGGGGCTTCTGGCGGGCCTCTTGGGGGCCGTGGGACCTCCTGGGGCGTCACTGGGGCCTCTGGGCGGCCTCTTGGGGATCTCTTGGGGCCTCTCGGGGCTTCTTGGGGGCTTCTTGGGGGCCTCTTGGGACCTCCAGGGGGCCTCTTCGCGCCTAGAGCTCGAAATGTCCGCTCGTGTCCCCCGTCTGGGCCCGCTCTTGGAGCCGTCTTGGAAGCCTCTTCGGCCATCTTGGAGGCCTCTGGGGCTGTCTTGGGGCACTCTGGGGCCATTTGGGGCGCTCTTGGAGGCCACTCGGGCCGAGTTGGGGCGATCCTGGAAGCCTCTTGGGCCGTCTTGGAGCGCTGGTAAGCCGAAAAGGCGAGAACGCCAAAAACCCTCAAAAACTTGAGGAAAATCACTGACTACTTTCTGCCTCTGTGGGCCCTCTTGAGAGGTCTCTTGGAGGCCTCTTGGGGCGCCTTGAAAGCGCTTTGGGCTGTCTGGAGGCCATCTTTGGCGTCTTGGATCGCTCTTGGACCGTCTCGGACCATGTTGAGCTTTCCTGGAGGCCACTGGGAGCGCTCCTGGAGCGTTCTTGGGAGTCTGCTGGAACCTGGCCAGGACCTGGCCGAGACCTTGCCAGGACCTTGCCGGGATACTTATCGTCTGGGGACCCCCAGGGGCGGCCCCGCGCGCGCGCGAACTAGAAATACTGTTAACCATTTACCGGAGATCTTAGCACGCCCTTGGCCCGTTGGGCAGACGAATTTTTAAGCGATAACACGAGTTATCCAGTTGGGGGGGAAGTGCTGGCCGATGACCGAACCTTTTCGCTTTGGGCAGCCCCACGTACGCCCGCGCGCACCAGCACTGCGTGCCCCCTGCGGATATGCACAACCGACAACGGTAAATTATCGGGAGGGGAAGGGAAAGGGGGGGCGGGCCCGATAAACCCAGGTAATCGACGAACCCCTGAGCCTGGCGAAGGGCCCAACCATATGCAGTTGTGGGTACCGCAATTCCGATGACCGTCGTAAGTGGGACTCCCCATGGGGCACCGCCCGCATGCGGGCTGTGCCGCTGAGGCCTTCGGTGGAGCTCCCTCTGGAGCCGCGAAACGTGTGAGGGGTGTGCCAGAATGCGGTGGCGCCCGCATGCGGGCGGTTTCACTGGGATCTCAGGTGGAACTCCCTGTGGGGCCACGAAACGTGTGAGGGTGTACCGAAATGTGCGCGCGACGCATGTGGACGCAGCCACTGGGGCCTTCGGTGGAGCTCCCTGTGGGGCCACGAAACGTGTGAATGCTGTGGCGAAATGGGCGCGGGACGCATGTGGACGCCACTGGGGCCTTCAGTGGAGCTCCCTGTGGGGCCACGAACGTGTGAATGCTGTGGCGAAATGGGCGCGGGACGCATGTGGACGCAGCCACTGGGGCCTTCGGTGGAGCTCCCGGTGGGGTCACTAAACGTGTGAGGGGCGTGCCGAAATGGGCGGGGGACGCATGTGGACGCAAGCATTCGGGCCTTCGGTGGAGCTCCCTGTGGGACCACGAAACGTGTGCGGGTTTACCGAAATGTGCGCGGGACGGATGTGGACGCAGCCACTGGGACCTTCGGTGGAGCTCCCTGTGGGGCCACGAAACGTGTGAATGCTGTAGCGAAATGGGCGGGGGACGCATGTGGACGCAGCCAATGGGGCCTTCGGTGGAGCTTCCTATGGGGCCGCGCACCGTGTGAGGGGTGTGCCGAAATGGGCGCGGGACGCATGTGGACGCAACCATTCGGGCCTTCGGTGGAGCTCCTTATGGGGCCACGAAACGAGTGAATGCTGCGGCGAAATGGGCGCGGGACGCATGTGGACGCAGCCACTGGGGCCTTCGTTGGAGCTCCCGGTGGGGCCACGAAACGTGTGAAGGCTGAGGCGAAATGGGCGCAGGACACATGTGGACGCAACCACTGGGGCCTTCGGTGGAGCTCCCTGTGGGGCCACGAAACTTGTGAGAGTTTACCGAAATGTGCGCGGGACGGATGTGGACGCAGCCACCAGGGCCTTTCGAGGAGCTCCCTGAGGGAGCCACGAAACGTGCGAGGGCTGTGGCGAAATGGGCGCGGGACGCATGTGGACACTGGGGCCTTCGGTGGAGCTCCCTGTGGGGCCACGAGACGTGTGAGAATTGTGCCGAAATGCACGCGGGACGCACGTGGACGAAGCAACCGGGGCCTTCGGTGGAGCTCCCTATGAGGCCACGAAACGGGTGAAGGGTGCGCCAAGATGGTCGCGAGACGCAAATGAACGCAACCACTGGGGCCTTCGGTGGAGCTACCTGTGGGGACACTAACCGTGTGAGGGCTGTGCCGAAATGGGCGCGGGACGCACGTGGACGGAGCCACTGGGGCCTTCGGTGGAGCTCCCTATGGGGCCACGAAGCGCGTGAAGGTTGTGCCGAAGCTAATGGCGATGATGATGATGATGATGATGATGATGATGATGATGATGATGATGATGATGATGATGATGATGATGATGATGATGATGATGATGATGGTGTTGGTGATGATGAGGATGATGATGATGGCGATGATGATGATTATGATGATGATGGTGGTGATGATGGTGATGATGGTGATGATGATGATGGTGATGATGGTGATGCTGCTGCTAATGATGATGTGGTGGTGATGATGATGCCGATGATGATGTCAATGATGATGATGATGATGATGCTGATGATGGTGATGATAATGACGATGGTGATATTATGATGGTGATGGTATGATGGTGTTGATGATAATGATGGTGATGATGTTGTATAACTTATGTTGATGGTGCTGATGATACTGATGGTGATGATGCTGGTGTTGATGATGATGGTGCTGATGCTGATTGTGGTTATGATGATGATGGCGATGATGAGGATACTGATGCTGCTGATGATGGCGATAATGATAATGTGGCTGATGATGGTGATGATGATGATGACAATGATGACGAGGATGCTGATGATGCTGATTATGGTGAAGGTGGTGATAATGATGATAGTGATGATGATGGCGATGATGATGACGATGACGACGCTGATGTGGATGGTGATGATGATGATGACGACGATGATGATGATGATGACGGCGATGACGATGACGATGATGATGACGATGATGATGATGGCAAAGATGATGATGATGATAGTGATGATGACGGTCATGATGTTGATGATGGTGATGCTGGTGATGAGGACGAAGACGACGATGACGATGATAATGGTGATGAGTATGATGATAGTACTGATGCTGATCCTGATGATGATGACGAAGACGACGATGAAGATGGTAACGAGGATGATGGTGATGATGATGATGATGATCATGATGATGATATTCATGATGCTGTTGATGATGATGCGGTTCACGATGCTGATGATGATGATGACGATGATGATGACGACGACGACGACGATGGGAGGAGGGAGGAGGGGGAGGAGTGAGGAACTCGGGGCGCCGTCTCTTCAGAACAAGGACTCAACACCACAGGATGATTTGGAAAACAACGTCCCCGGCCGCAAACATCAGTCGGGGTCCTCCCAGGGTCACTCTGTGCACGAGCCTGCTAGGTCTCAGACTGCTGCAGGCGTCGGTGCACCTCCGCCAGCCGCTCGACGACCCGCATCACCGGCGGCTGGAAGCAGCAGCCGTGCAGGTCGGCCCCGTGCCCGGCGTGGCAGAAGACGGTGGAGGAGTTGCGGGCCTGTCGAGGGTGCGAAGACGAGGGGGGCACGGCGGGTCCGCGTCGTGCCGACCCCGGCGTTGGTTCGCGGCACCCTGGGGATCGTTCAATATTGCACGATCGGCCGTTTCTGAAACGTCGGATCGTTCAACATCGACCGGTTCTGAGTCGCCGGCGGCGTCGCCGCCGGTCGACACGGCGCGAACCTGCCGTGCTCGCCTCCTTGACCCCTCGGGGTGGCTGCGAGAATTCAGCTCCACCTAAGGATTTTCGTTACATGACCCATCAACCAAGGGTGACACCACGATGTCATGTTCCCTCCAAGGTATCGCGGCCAGGCGACTCCATGCAGACGATCCGTCAGCGATGGCCCAAAAGAAAACCTGCCCTCCTGCCGTCTTGTGAGGCCGCCAGCTGCTTTCTTCGAGTGCAGCGCACACAAGCGGCTGGCACAACGGCGAGAAGGGACCGAGGGGGAAGCTGCGCACAAGCGAATCCTGACTCCAACAGTAGAGCGCCCTGAACGGACCAGCCAGACAAGCTAGAAATGCAACAATGATACGGCAAGGCCTCCGTGCCTTCCTCTCCGCCCCATTCACGGAAATGCGAGCCGACAGCGTGGATGACGCGCGCGCACCGCAGCCGTCTGGCAATCACACACGTGTTCAACGTCGCAACGCGGCAGAGGCGATCCGCACGCGCGTCGGGGCGAGGCCCGGGCACGGCACCGCGAATTCACCCGCATGCAAGAGGGGGGGGAAGGCAATAAGGCGGCCGCGGAGGGGGCCTCTGGCATTCACACACAGATGCACTTACATATTTGTTCCTCCGCTGGCTTTCGGAGCCGTTGTTACAAATCCAATCGCCCAAATGGACACACTCAAGCCAGATGCGGGGCTTGGCGATCGTCATCTCGAAAATGCGTAAGAAGCCTGGGGAGAGCCACATGCACCGTGGGCCTGTCGTGCTTGTCACGCGGGCCGACTTGGCTCACGCAGTCGTCACACTTCGGGCGGGGGCAATGGGGGGGTGGCCTAAATTAGCGTTGAAAGGAGGGCCCTGCAAGAGCCCTTCGGGGCCCCTTTCGGAACCCGCAGGGGCCCGAGAGGGGTCCTGGAGGGCCCCTTTAGGGTCCCGTTCGTCACCACCCGTTAAAGTCACCCCCATTGCAATAAACTCGTATGCTAAAGATGCGCGGGAAGGATGCAAGGGCCTTGGAAGACCATGTCTGCACTCCGCCTGCGGGGCGCGGCCAGCGAAAGCGGGCAATGATGGGCTGAAGGGGCAAGGATGCAAAGGGCACCCTTGGGAAAGCGGTCCATCCTTTCTATGCTGGTCGACTGCACCACCCGCCCGAACACTGGCGGTCGGGATGGGCGGGGTGGAGTCGGCTGTCGGGAACGCATGCTGGCCGGGAAGCCTCCCAGCAGGGGGGCAAAGGGTGCGGGGTGCCGAAGCGGTCCGTGAACCCCCGAGGCATGGCTGCTGCTGCGTCTAAAGAGGGCGGGGCGGAAGCCAGGCCAGCCGCCCCGTGCTCCACCGGGAGGACACACACACATACACACACACAGACACCATCGACTGGCGCGCCGTTGGGGTGCAAGCGAGAGCCGGCGAGGTGGACACGCTCCATGGAAAGAGCGTGATCCACCGCCGCTTCACTGTGGCAAATTCCCCCCTCTTCTTCCGGAACCTGGGTTTTGAAGAGGCCTCTGCGAGGTTCTACGAAGATTCTAAGAGGCCTTGAGACTGCCTCGTAAACGCTGCAAAGAGGCTTATAAGAGGCTTCTAAAAGGCCTCTAAGAGACCTCGTGGAAGCCTCTAGGAAGGCTCTAAGAAGCCTCTACGCGACGTCTTGGGGGCCTCTGAGAGGCCTCTAAGAATCATCTAAGAAGCCTCTTTGTGGCTTCTCTGCGGCTTCTTAAAGACTTCTGAGAGGCTTTTACAGAAGCCTCTAAGAACCCTCTGGTAAGCCTCTTCGAGGCTTCTAAGAAGCCTCTAAGAAGCCTCTTAGAAGCTTCCAAGAGGCCTCCAAGAGGCCTCTTAGAAGTCTCAGAGGCTTCTAAGAAGCCTCTGGGAAG
>CAUYUJ010014778.1:218374-235874 GCA_963575745.1 Prorocentrum cordatum
CAGCCCCCCAGGGATGGCGAGGTCTAATCTGAATCTGCGTGGTGCCTCACTCCGCTGGACCCACCAGCAGCCCTCGAAAGTGACGACAGTTTCGCAGATCGCAGCCCCCCAGGGACGGCGAGGTCTAATCTGAATCTGCGTGGTGCCTCACTCCGCTGGACCCACCAGCAGCCCTCGAAAGTGACGACAATTTCGCAGATCGCAAACCCCCAGGGATGGCGAGGTCTAATCTGAATCTGCGTGGTGCCTCACTCCGCTGGACCCACCAGCAGCCCTCGAAAGTGACGACAATTTCGCAGATCGCAAACCCCCAGGGATGGCGAGGTCTAATCTGAATCTGCGTGGTGCCTCACTCCGCTGGACCCACCAGCAGCCCTCGAAAGTCGAGGTCTAATCTGAATCTGCGTGGTGCCTCACTCCGCTGGACCCACCAGCAGCCCTCGAAAGTGACGACAGTTTCGCAGATCGCAGCCCCCCAGGGCTGGCGAGGTCTAATCTGAATCTGCGTGGTGTCTCACTCCGCTGGACCCACCAGCAGCCCTCGAAAGTGGTGAAAGTTTCGCAGATCGCAGCCCCCCAGGGATGGCGAGGTCTAATCTGAATCTGCGTGGTGCCTCACTCCGCTGGACCCACCAGCAGCCCTCGAAAGTGGCGACAGTTTCACAGATCGCAGCCCCAAAGGGATGACGTAAAAGGCAAGAGAGAAGAGGAGGAGCGAAGAGAGGAGGAGAAGGGAAGCAAGAGAGGAGGAGCGAAGAGAGGAGAAGGGATGCAAGAGAGAAGAGGAGGAGCGAAGAGAGGCGGAGAAGGGAAGCAAGAGAGGAGAGGAAGAGGGAAGAGAGGAGGAGGAGGCGGGAAGGAAGGAAGGTGGAGACCGCAGTGCTCTATTCAAAACGAGTACCCAACGAAGGAGGGTTGGGGAAAAGAATGACGACTATTGTGAAGATGGAGAAGACGATACAGAAGATGATGAGCATGTAAATGATGGTAACTATGATGACGATAATCCGCTGGCCCCCTTGCGGGGCCATCAGGCTGCGAAGATTTGGCTTACAGCTCCCTGTACCAGTTATAGTTTCCAGTTTCCACTGTTACAGTCATGCTTTCTGCTTCCTTACTGGAAATTGTTGCTGAACGCGCACGGGGGGGAGACGAAACGCGTCCTGGTCAGCGTCCCCGAATCGCGTTGTCTGAATTCCGGGGGGGTCGTGGGACACATCAAAATACATGATATTCGCGTCCCCGAGGCCATAAGCCCTTGCAAATTACACCATATTCGCGTCACCGAGGCCATAAACCCCGTTCAAATTAATCCATCTTCGCGTCCCCGAAGCCATAAACCCTCGTACAATACACAAGATTCGCGTCCCCGAAGCCATAAAATCTCGCACAGTACGGATTATCCGCCCCCCTGAAGCCATAAACATTCGAAAATGATACAAGATTCGCGTCCCCGAGGCCATAAACCCTTGTAAATTACACCATACTTGCGTCCCCGAGGACACAAACCCTTGCAAAGTATATAATATTCGCGTCCCCGAGGCCATACACCCTCGTAAATTACACGATGTTTGCGCCCCCGAGGCCATAAACCAAGTGAAGTATGCAATATTTGCGTCCCCGAGGCCGCAAACCCTTGTAAATTATATAATTCTCGCGTCCCCGAAGCCATAAACCATCGTAAAGTACCTGCGATTCGCGCCACCGAAACCATACACTCGTAAATTAATATTAGCGCTCGCGTGAAGTCCCGACATTGCTTCACGTTGGCGTCCAGACATCCCAACGCAGCTCTGGCAAGAGAGGGGGGCCGGCGGCATGGGGGCGAAGCCCGTATGGATAACTATGATGATTATGAGAATGAGAATGAGAATGAGAATGATGATGATGATGATGATGATGATGATGATGATGATGATGATGATGATGATGATGATGATGGTGATGGTGATGGTGATGGTGATGGTGATGGTGATGATGATGATGATGATGGTGGTTTAGACACTGCTAACTTTGATGGTAGCGACGTCGACGACGACGAGCATGATGGTGATGATGAGTCAGATTATGATGATGATGATGATGATGATGATGATGATGATGATGATGATGGGATGATGGGATGATGGTGATAGCGATGGCGATGGCGATGGCGATGGCGATGGCGATGGCGATGGCGGCGATGATGATGATGATGATGATGATGATGATGATGATGATGATGATGATGATGATGATGATGATGATGATGATGATGAATGGCACGAGAGGAGCAGGAGGCCCCAACACATCCCCGATATGGGCCCAACATTGCTCAACGCGTCCCAAAGGCGGCCTGAGAGGCCCCAAGATGCCCCAACAGGCCCGACAGATGGCCCAACGAGGTCCCCGAGCAGCCCAAGCGTGGCCTTAGGTCGGGCATGTCCTCCTACAGGCGGATTGTGGACGAAAAGTTAAAAGATAGTCGAACAAATCCAAAATAGTCAAAAAATGCTCCCACAAATCATCCCTGGACTATTTTTTTCCTATCTTGGAATGTTCTTTTTTTTACTATCTTGGAATGTTCCTCCTGTAGAGGGACAGGCCCGACTTACGCGTGGCCACGAGATGGCTTGAACCGAGGGCCCGGCGGCAGAGGGCGCCGCCACTGTGCGGTGGGCCGTGCGAGACTGCCTGGCGGGAGCTGCCCGTGCCTCAGACGACAACTGATGACGACAACTGGTGACACAGTCCAAACATTTTTTTTTTCAAAAGGGGCCACAGAGCTGATACTTGCACGGCAGCTGGCAACATACACCTACATTATTGATGAGATCGCCGAGTCTACCTTCCGTACGACTCGGGCTTGTGAAACGAAGCGCGCGCGTGTGCAGCGAACAGTGACACAGTCCCAAATACATGGAAAGCAGGTCAGCAAAAAGAGTCGGAACATCGTCCACGGCATATTTCTGACTGTTTTGGAACATCCCTCTCGTAGAGGGACGTGCCCGACTCAACACCAGTCGCAAGGTAACTACAGCAGGTTCGTGTCATGTCGACCCCGGCGTTGGATCCTGACACTGCGGGAATCGTTCCACATTGAACGATCGGCCGTTTCCGAAGCGTCAGATCGTTAAGTTCAACATCGACCCATTCTGGGCCACCGGCGGCGTTCAACGTTGAACGCTGGCGGCGGTGTCGCCGCCAGTCCACACGACGCGAACCTACCGTACTCGCAAATGGCCTGGATCCACCGCGGAGGATTTAACATCCATCACACCGGGGGCGAACGTGCGGCTTTTCTGACGTTTGCGAGCAGGCGCTTGGCGAGCAGTGGAACACGCTTGGTGACAGTGCCTGGTCGAAAGCTCCCCGAAGTCCATCCATGGGGCCCCCTCTGCCGGCCGTCCCTCGCGGGCCCCCCAGCTCAGTGGGCCAAAAGAATCAAAGATTGCCCGGAAAGGCGACCCAAGAGGGCCCCAAGACGGGGTAGCAAGGCGAAACCGAGCATTTTTTGACGGCGAAACCCGAAGATCAAGGGCGACACCCGAAAATCGAAAAGAAGCGAACCGAACATATAAACATGGACCGAAAACCCGAAAATCCGAAAGGGACCAAGCCCATTACTCCAGTTCAGACCAGCCCCACCTCGCCCCTCCTCGTTCGTCATTCCGCCCCCCTCCCCCTCCTTCACCTCTCCTCCTCGCTCCTCCCCGTCCTCCTCGTCCTCCTTCCGATTCTCCCACCTACCCCTCCTCCCCCTCCTTCTCCTCCTCCTCCTCCTCCTCCTCCTACACCTCCTAGTTCGTCCTCCCATGCATCCTACCCTCCTCTCATCCCTCCTCCCTCCTCCTGCACCCCTCCCATTTCTGCCTCTTGCTTCCTCTCCCTTCTCCTTCCTCCTCCCTCCTGCCTCCTCCCCTCCTCCCTCCGTCCTCCCTCCTCTCTCCTCTCCCTCTCTCCTCTCTCCACTCTCTTCTCTCCTCTCTGTTCTCTCCTCTATCCTGTCTCCTCTCTCCTCTCTTCTCTCTCCTCTCTCTCCTTTCTCCTCCTTTCTCCTCCTCCTCCTCCTCCTCCTCCTGCTCCTGCTCCTCCTCCTCCTCCTGCTCCTCCTCCTCCTCCTTCCTGCTCCTCCTCCTCCTCCTCCTCCTCCTCCTCTCCTCCTCCTCTTCCTCCTCCTCCTCCTTCTCCTCCTCCTCCTCCTGCTCCCTCTGGGTCCCTCCCTCCTGCCTCCTCCCTACTCCCCCCCCTCCCTCCTCCCCCGTCCCTCCTCGTTGCTCCCTCCTCCTCCCTGGTCCCTCTTCACGGCAAGCGACAACGCCTGCGGGGCGGAAAGAGAGAAACTATGACACGTTACCACTTTACTCGCCACGTGGCAATAGCCTAGGGGGCGAACACATGTACTACTCCACTCTCCTCGCGACGTGGCAACGCCTGCGGGACGGAAAGCACACCATTACACGCGAGTTGCCAAGTGGAAGCGACTGGGGAACGAAACGCAAACTACTCCACTCCACGACTCGCCACGTGGCAACGTCAAGGGAGGGAACCCAATATGATTCCACTCTCCTCGCCACTTGGCAACGCGCGGAGGGGGGAACAAAGAATGCTGAACTGTACTCGCCACGTGGCAGCGCCTGCGGGGCGAAACAACATGACTTCACTTTACTCGGCGCGTGGCAACGAAGTGGGGCGGCAACAATCTCTACTCGCCACATGGCAACTCCACGTGCAAGGCCTGAGGGGTAAGCAACAATGCTAGAAGGCCACTCCGTTCGCAATGGGGCAAGGACACGCTGGCGAACAATCCACAATACAACTTTTGCGCGCAACGTTACCAAAGCGCACAACCAAACATAACTACTCTACTGCGTTCGACGTGGCAACACCCCGGAAGCGAACACCAAAATCTACTCGGCACGTGGCTCAAACGCGGACGAAAACATCGGCGACGACATCGACGACGACGTCGACGGCGACGTCGTACGACGACGGCGACGACGACGACGACGGCGACGACGACAACGACGACGCCGACGCCGACGCCGACGCCAACGCCGACGCCGACGCCGACGACGCCGACGCCGACGACGACGACGCCGACAACTACGCCGTCCGCCCGCCTGCCTGCCCACCCTCCAGCCCGCCCGCCCGCCTGCCCAACCGCCCGCCCACGGGCCCGTACGCGCCCGCTCGCGCGCTCACCCGCCCGCAGAAGCGCGCGTCCGCCCGCACGCCCGCTCGCGCCCACCAACCCGCCCTCTTGCCCGCCCGCCCGCCCGCACGTCCGCTCGCCCGCCAACGCGCGCGCCCGCTCGCGTGTCCGCCTGCCCGTCCCGCCCGCGCGCCCGCCCGCCCGCCAGCACGCTCGCCCGCCTGCCAGGTCGCCCGCCCGCCCGCCCGCGCGCCAGCTCCCTCTTCCCCTGTCGCATCCCGCCCCCTTCCACCACTGTGCCGACGAGATCCTGACCCCAGGGAGTACAAAGAACTCCTCTTCCTCCTCTTCCACCTCCTCCTCTTCCTCCTCCTCTTCCTCCTCCTCCTCCTCTTCCTCACCCTCCTCCTTCTCCTGCTCCTCGTCATCCTCCCCCATCCCCATTTAGGATGTACACCCTGAAACCCAGCATCAATTCTTTGCCTTTTGCGGAGTCGCATAATGCATTGAATTGCATTGCATTGCGTTCCTCTTCCTCCTTCCGCCCCCCTCCTCCCCCTACTCGGTCGTCCTCTCTGCTCCTCCTCGCCTGTCCCCGACCTCCTCGTCCTCCTTCCGATCCTCCCGCCTCCTCCTCCTCCCGCCTCCTCCTCCTCCTCCTCCACCTCCTCCACCTCCTTGCTTGTCCTCCAACGCATCCTACCCTTCTCTCGTCTATCCTTCCTGCTCCCTCGTCTCTGCTCCTCCTGCCTCCTGCCTCGTCTCGCTAGTCCCCGCCCTGCCCCCTGCCTCCTGCATCCTCCCTCCTCCTTCCCTCCTCCCTCCTCCTCCTCCTCCTCCTCTTCCTCCTCCTCCTCCTCCTCCTCCTTCTCCTCCTCCTTCTTCTCTTCCTCCTCCTGCTCCCTCCTCCCTTCTCCCTCCTGCTTCCTCCTTCCTGCACCCCTCCCTCCTCGCTCCTCCCTCCTCCTCCCTCGTCCCTCTACTCGGCACGCGGCAACGCCTGCGGGGCGGGAATTGAAACTATTCCACTTTACTCGCCACGTGGCAAACGCCTGGGGGGCGAAACATATGCTACCCCTTTTCTTCACGACGTGGCATTGCCTGCGGGGTGGAACACATAGTATTTCACCCTATCCGCCACGTGACATCGCCGGGGGAGCGAAACGAATACTGCTCTGATCTCCTCGCCACATGAGAACGCTCGGAGGGGAAACAAATACTACTCCACTGTCCTCGCCACGTGGCAGCGCCTGCGGAGCGAACGCCCGCGCGCCGGCCCGTCCGCCGGCGCGCACGCGCGCCCGCCGCCCGCCCGCCCACCCGCTTGCCCGCCCGCTCGCGCGCCCGCCCGCCCGCGCGCTCGCCCGCCCGCCCGCCCGCCCGCCCGCCCGCCCGCCCGCCCTCGCGTGCGCTTGCTCGTGTGCGCCACGTGGCATGGTCAAGGGAGCGAAACACATACTGCTCCACCCTCCTTGCCACGTGGCAGCGCGCGAAGGAGGGAACAAATACTACTGCACTGCACTCGCCACGTGGCAGCGCCTGCGGGGCGAAACAGAATTACTCCATTCTACTCGGCACGTGGCAACGAAGCGGGCCAGGAACACATGCTGCTCCACTCCTGATCGCCACATCGCAACGCCACGTAGCAAGGCCTGAGAGGTCAACAGACATACTATCCCACTCCACTCGCCACGTGGCAATGGCATAGCGAGCGAACAAGAAGTAGACCTCCGCTCTACTCATCACGTGGCAATGCCGCGCGGACCGACCGTATACAAATCTCACTCCACTCGTCACGTGGCAACGCCTGGGAGGCGAAAACAGATACCCCATTCGATTTGCTACGCGACAGCACCGCGGGGCGGGAACAAATGCACCGCCACTCCATTCACAACAGGGCAACGACAGGCCGGCAAACAGCGAAGAAGACCTCAAGACAGCCGCCAAACCCGCAGAAACCGCAGACGGACCACGCAGAGGGACCTGATGGGGAGCACCACTCGCCGACGCGCTACCCAAACCCCGATGAACCCAAGAAATACACGTGTGGACTTTTTACCCCCGTCTGCCCCGACTTAACCCTCCGTTGCCCTCGTAGATATCCTACCCCCGTCTGCCTCGTCCTACCTCCTCCTACGTCCACCAGCACGCTCCGGCTGCACCTTAGTTCCACCCTGGGCGCGCCGTCGACGTAAGCAGTCGGATGTCCGTGCGGATCTCTTGGGTTAGCGCTGGACACCTCCTGGACACGCCGCGTGCCAACAGGAAGGGGGCCAACGCGGACACAAGACATCCGTGAACGCCTCACGAATTTCGTGTTTGTGATGTTCTATTTTGCTTCGAAGGCGAAGAACAAAGAGAGAGGGGAGGACAAATATCGTCATGGTGAGACATCGGCACGTCGGCAACAAGTGCAGCGGACCAACCACATCAATTACATACTGCATCATTGAAGATCAGGAGGCCCCTTGTGCGGACTTGGTGTAGCAATGCGCGATCGACCAGGAAACCGATTACGATGCTGTGTATCGCGAAAGTCTTCGAAGCAACATATTCGCATCGCTCACTGTTCAAATCCTGCAGGAGTGCGCTGAGTTCTGAACTGTGCCATCCTCCCACTTGATGCGAAATTCAAGATTGGACAGTAAACGTAACAAATACTGGAACGTGGACCTCGAACATGGGAAGCAAGTAGTAGAAGCATGCGCAAGTAAGCTTGGACAGAAGGGGAGCCCTGGCTCATGCTCCTCCTCGTCCCCTCTACTATCTCCTGTCCTCTCTCACTTCTCCGACCTCCTCCTGCCGCGCCCTGCCTCCCTCGAGATCCCCTCCTCAGCTCTCCAGCTTGTCGGATCTCGCCCCTCCTAGAGTTTCGGGTTGGGGCCTCTGGCGTTTTCGGGCTTCGCCCCTGTGGGGATTTCGGGCTTGACCCTACCCGTTTTCGGGTCTCGGGGGAATGTCCCTCGCCCTCCTCCTCCTCCTCCTCCTCCTCCTCCTCCTCCTCCTCCTCCTCCAGCGGGGGCGTACCCCAGCGTCGGCTGGACCCGCAGGGGGGGGTGTCTCGCAAGCGACCGCGGCTCGCCTGCCACCGCCCCTGCGCCTCCGCGACGGCCACGAGCTCCGCGGCCTGACGGGGGGGGCGCGCCCAGAAACCTCGAGCCTCGAGGTCTAGAGCTCGAGGCGCCCCCATCTCTTCTTGGGTTTCCTGGGGGCTTCCCGTCGGCATGGCTGGATTCCCCTCGAAACTCTCGTCAGATCTCACCCCAGGACGCGGTCTGGGGGTCGACTGTCAGACCCAAAGGTTCAGGCTCTTTGTAGAGGAAAGAGAACTATGCACATACACCGGTTCTGGCCAGGCCCATCCTGAGCCCAGGATCGGTGCATACGCCCTCTACCTTGGCCAGGAAGGTATATGCACCGATCCTGGGTCAAGGATGGGCCTTGCCAGGATCGGTGCATGTGTATAGTTCTCTTCGCCCGACTTTGGGCGGACCGCCACAGTGTTCGAAGTCGTTCGAATGTTTTTGGAGGTTCTCGGGCTCTGGAGCGCGGAGCCTCGGCGCCCGCTCGGCGGCATGCCCCGGAGCGGGCTGGACAGAGAGCAGAAGGCAGAGCAAAGACCGCACGGCGTGGTCTCCTGCGATGCTTTCGCGCTGGGGATGACCCGGCGGGACCACCATCCCCGTACGCCCTACTGCGTGCCTCATGCCAAACCGAGCTTCGCCAAGGGGGCCTCGAGGGCTTTCGTCTCAGACTCGAGCTCTTTGACCTTCAGCAGCAAGCGGTCTTGATTCGGGACCATGCTCATCCCGTCCTTGAAGAGCTTCATGTTGAGGCCTACGTGGCTCAGGGAGTCTTTGACGTCTTTCTCCAGATATCCATCTTGCTTGGTCATGGCAATGGACATGTCACTGATGTTCTTAGCAAACGTTATCAAGTTCTGAATCTTCACTATCGCCGTGGCCACCGCAGCCAGCCTAGGGTTTGAATTGCCCGCCTGCACCAACTCGGCGGGCTCCTCGGTGGTGTCCGCCTGCACCAACTCTGAGGGTTCCTCGGTGGTGTCCGCCTGCACCAGCTCGGCGGGCTCCTCGGTGGTGTCCGCCTGCACCAGCTCAGCGGGCTCCTCGGTGGTGTCCGCCTGCACAAGCTCGGCGGGCTCCTCGGTGGTATCCGCCTGCACCAGCTCTGCGGGCTCCTCGGTGGTGTCCGCCCGCACCAGCTCGGCGGGCTCCTCGGTGGTGTCCGCCTGCACCAGCTCGGCGGGCTCCTCGGTGGTGTCCGCCTGCACCAGCTCAGCGGGCTCCTCGGTGGTGTCCGCCTGCACCAGCTCGGCGGGCTCCTCGGTGGTGTCCGCCTGCACCAGCTCGGCGGGCTCCTCGGTGGTGTCCGCCTGCACCAGCTCGCGGGCTCCTCGGTGGTGTCCGCCTGCACCAGCTCGGCGGGCTCCTCGGTGGTGTCCGCCTGCACCAGCTCGGCGGGCTCCTCGGTGGTGTCCGCCTGCACCAGCTCGGCGGGCTCCTCGGTGGTGTCCGCCTGCACCAGCTCGGCGGGCTCCTCGGTGGTGTCCGCCTGCACCAGCTCGGCGGGCTCCTCGGTGGTGTCCGCTGGCTCCGAGGCGCCCTGTCCGTTCTCAGCGAGGACCAGGGGGCGCCCGTTTGCGGCGACCTCCACGGTTGTGGCGGCGGGAACAGCGTAGCGCGCGCCGGTGCGCGAAACAATTGCCGCGAGGAGTACGGGGAGGAGCGCGCGGGACATCCGGGTTTTCTTGTGAAGGCCGGCCGCAGAAGCGGGGCAGCAGCCCTCGAGTCGCGCGCGTGGGCTGCGAGCCCTGGCTGCTTGAACCGAAGTGGCTACGGATGGGGCCGGGAGGAGAAGGAGGAGAATCTAGAATCAGTGTTTAAACCCTTTTCCCGCCACAGCTCGGACGTCCATTCCCCGTGCATGTGTCGGTTTCGTGCGTGTTTTTGTTGTTCGATGATCCTGGATGCCCCTCGATCGTCCTCGCCGAACAAAGATGTTTGGGCGATGCCAAGATTTGAGGCCTCCGGAGGCGACAGGAGACTTCGAGAGAGACCAGTGGGATTTCGTCGTAGCGGGGAGAAGCCTAGGGCGCACGCCAACATGGAGTGCCGATCTGTGGATCTGGGATCTACGGATTCGGAACGTACCCCCTGGAACATGAGGCCAATGCAACCCGATGTGGCGACGGATCGCACCAAATCTGCATGGAAGCGGGCCTCGCCGCTAGTCCACGCGCCTTGATACATGATTGTGCTTCCTCGATAAAAGGGGGAAGGGGAGGGAGAGAGGTTGGCGGGGCCTCTGGGAGGGCCCTCGTCGACACGGCAGAGTTCGCCGCGAGATCCTGGCCAGAGGGGGCCGGCTTCGAGTGGGGGGACGTGTACCCAATGCACGGCGCCATGCAAACATCGGGCCGCATCGCATCGCCAGAAGATAAGAACCGAATCGGATCGAGCCAGCCAGAGTCGATGTCGAATCCGATCGATCGGACCGAAATTCGAAAGTGGATCGCGGCCAGGGGTCAAGGTGTCACCCTGATTACGGAGTGCACTGGCATCGCGCGCGTGCGTGCGCGCGTGCTCCGAGTACGCCGCCGTGCAGCGCCAGCTGCTCGCTGTGCGAGCCTGGCGCGCCGTGCTACAAGCTTGCGGCCAACCACGAGAGCCACTCGCCCGACATGGGAACGGAAAAAGGGAACGATGCCCAGCAGCCAATGCTGTCCATGACCAACAGCGGCCGCTGTTGGGCGGGCGGCCTTCTGTTTCAAATGGACAACACCGGCGACGGCGCTGACAGCGCATGCCACTGTGTTCGTACCCGTTTGTGGCTTCTCGACACTCAACGACCTGGCAGACGCCCAAACGTGCGGTCGCTCACCACGGCGCTTCTCATCGGACTCACAGAGCAGGCGCGTAGCAAGGAGGCCGTCCCGTGGGCCTCGCCCTGATGTGTTCGGCCTCCGCCCCTTGTCTGCCCCCGGGAGGGTCCCAACTTCCACGCCCACCAACTCCAGTTGCATGCAGCCATGTCGGCGAGACCCCTAGATCGGCTGGAGGGCGACCGAGCATCGGCCGTGAGGGGAGGCAGACTCCACATCCTCGAAGGGGCCGCGACGTCCGAAGCCCGGGCTGGCCACGCGTGCGCCGCTGCCGCCGCTGCCCCGTGGGCGGCTGGGCCTCCTCCTCGGACGTGAAGGCGTCCAGCTGCAGCACCCGGGGCGCGTCTGCACCGCGGAGAGGGGGGGGCGGGCGGGCACGCGTGCGCGCCTGCACGGGCACGGGGCAGTCTCGGCCCGATTGGCTATTCAGGGATGGCAGCTGCATGACGGACCCCTCGATGGAGTGCAGGGCCGATGCGAAGCCAGAGACTGGCCAATCTCGATCGAGTTCCATCCAACTCAACCGGTGGCCAACCAGGAGCCTACGAGGTCCTGCACAAAACACTGTACCGCCACCCCACGAGCTTCCACGAACCCTTCTTCACCCCAGAACCTCCGACTACACCCCAGCTGGTTGGGAGGTTGTCTGGGTATACCCGGCACCCCAATCAGGATCTCAATCAAACAAGAAGCCAGGAGGACCCAACGAGAATCCGACCAGGACTACAGCCAGCAACCAGACGACCAAGCATCGCCACTGTTATGATTACTCGAACCATGACCCCGCCATGGTTGAACTAAAGACTAACCCAGGAGCCAAGCAAACGGAACCTCACCTCACCAGAACAAAACAAAAACCCTAATCGCGACCCCAACCATGATAAGAGAAACAAAACCAAGACTCCAAACATATCAGCCAGCGTTGACTCCAAATTAATTAGACGATTCGAATCAAGGAATCTGAGGAATCAAGCATGCTTGGAATCCGCAACTCAGCAAGCAAGCAAGCAAGCAAGCAAGCAAGCAAGCAAGCAAGCAAGCAAGCAAGCAAGCAAGCAAAGCAAAGCAAGCAAGCAAGCAAAGCAAGCAATCGTGCAAGCGCGCAAGCAAGCAAGCAAGCAAGCAAGCGTACAAGCGCGCAAGCAAGTAAGCCAGCAAGCGTGCAAGCGCGCAAGCAAGCAAGGAAGCAAGCAAGCAAGCAAGCAGGCATAGGCATAGGCATAGGCGTAGGCATAGGAGTTTGGGTGGAGGCATAGGCATGGGCATAGGCATAGCCATTGGAATTAGGGGGGTCATAGGAATTAGGGGGGCAACGGACCAATTAGTAGGGCTTGAGCTAGGACTCTCATAATATTATAGGGCAAGCCTATTTGGAGAATATCCTCAACCCAACGAGAACCCAAGCCATGACCCCAAACCAGGACTACAACCGAGCAGGGCCTCGACCGACCAGGGCATGACTCAAACAAGCGCGCCAGCATACCCCAGCAACAGGACCCAAACCCCAAGCAACATAGAACGAGGTCCCCAAGACGAAGTCCAGATAGCCAGGGGACTCCGGCAAATATTCCCGCGCGCTGGCGCCGCTGGCAGGATCGTCGCTCTTTGCGCGCAATGTCCACGTCCCATGCCCCCGACGGCGTGAATTTTGCCGCAGCGGGGGCCTCGCCCCTCGGACCCGCTTCTCGTTCTGCGCAACAGGGCGCGAAGTAAGCAATGCTTTCCGTCTTCGTGCTCGTTCTCCCCGGTTCTGTCTTCGCTCCGCCTCCGCTGCAGAGAGATCGAAGCGGAAGCGGCCCACGAAATCGCTAAAACACCGTCTGCTTCGCGTCCTGCCGAGGAAGGAGTTTGCGGACGGTCCCACCAGGGCCCGGTGAGGCCCCGAGAGGACCTGGGAACGGCCGAGGCCTTTGCGCCGTGCTTTTTGTTCGTGACGGCGCGCGGGGGGCCTGCGGTCAGTGCAGAATCTCACCAGCCTCTGGACGCAGGTGGTTAAGAGCCTTCCCTTCCGTGCAGTCAGCCCGCACAACAAGGACGCAAGGTAAGGGTGCAGGGGCCTTGGAAGGTCACGTCGAAGCGGGGCGCGGCCAGCGAAAGTGGGCAAGGATGGGCCGAAGGGGAAGGATGTAAGGGTAACCTTGGCAAGTCGCTCATCCTTACTGTGCGGGTTGACTGTAATCCCACCAGCTCTATGGACGTAGGCGGTTTAGAGTATCCCCTTCCATACCCCTTTTTCTCCTCCGGGGGGAGGCTCCAAAATGGCGCCGAGATTCATGAAGAGGGCTCCAACAGGTCTTTGAGCTCACAGTTGCTGGCCACTGGGCGGGCTTGCGGCAGGATCACTCAACATCGAATCAAGCAATCGGATCGGATCGGTCAGCCGGATCGGACCACATCGGCACAAAGTCGAACTCGAATCGGATCGGCTGCGCCAGGGTGCACTAAAAGCCCCGTGCAAGAATCGGGCCGCACCAAACCGTCCGAACGCCGGAATCGAGTCGGCTCGGGTTGTTTGGAACCGATACCGAATCGGATCGATCGGAGAAACCCTGATCGCGAAGCGTCAACCAATCACACTGCCGCAGCGGTCCGTCCGCCCACGCGGCCACCAGCCCCCCCCCCCCGGGTGTCCTGACAGGCGAGACACGCCGCGCTCCGCTGCCGCCCAGCCCTCCTGCGCCGCGGGGGCGGAGAGCGAGCCCCCGCCACAGGCGCGCGAGCGGCGCGCCCGTCCGCACCCTCGGGCGACGCCAGCCGACCCCCTCGCCGATCTGGCCGGGCCGGTCCTGGGCCCGGGCCCGGTGCCGGCGCCCTCCTGGCTCGACCACCCCGCGCACCGATCCCGGGCCCAGGATCGGCCTCGCGCACCCCGGCCCGCAACGCCGCCTGCACGCGCCGCAGGGCCGCCGGCCGGTCTCTACGCCGCCGACCAGCCGCCCGCTAGTGCGTCGTCCTCGTGCCTCCTCCTCCTCATGCCTCCTCCTCCTCCTCCTCCTTCTCCTCCTCCTCCTCCTCCTCCTCCTCCTCCTCCTCCTCCTCCTCCTCCTCCTCCTCCTCCTGCCTCCTCATCACCAGTTCCTCCGGGACACCGCCACGTATCCTGCCCACGACAGACTTCCGTCGGAATGTGTTCGTCCAGCCCACGGACCCGACCCCCGAGACCAGAGAGCCAAGTGGGTCCCAGGAGGCTTCATAAACGGTGCAGGCGGGCCACAAGACGGCCCAATAGCGTTCTAACACTCCCAATGCAGACCCAGGAGGCCCCTAGGACGCCACAAAAGAGAGAATCGATGACCCCGAAGAGGGCGCCTTTCCGGGCTTCTCCCACGAGGCTCCCAAGATTACCCCAAGACGCCCCAAGAGACCCCCGAAAGGTCCCTAAGGGGGCCATCTTGGGCGCTAAGGCCCCGAGATGGGCCCAAAAAGGGGAACCTGAACTGTGAGAGGCCCCCATACGTCCCTCATGGGCACCGACTTCCCCAAGACGCGCGAGGGGTCCCCCACGAGGCCCCAAGAGGGCCCAAACTCCAAGATGCTGCCGATATGCTTCAAAAGAGACCCCGGATCCTGTCCGCGACCCTGGCACGGTCGCGGAATGGGCCGAAAAACACTTGGTCCGCCACCCCTGGGCTATCACAGCGGTGCTTGGCGTGATAAGTTTCTAACGGCTTAATTAAATGTGTCTCTCACCCTGTTGTGATGCCCCCCCGTCTTGAATAAACAGCGCCCTCGTATTTCCTCCCTTCCTCGCCATCTTCCCGATTATCACCATCATTATCACCATCATCATCATCATCATCATCATCATCATCATCATCATCATCAGCATCATCATCATCATCATCATCATCATCATCATCATCATCATCATCATCATCATCATCATCATCATCATCATCATCATCATCGTCATCGTCATCGTCATCGTCATCGTCATCGTCATCGTCATCGTCATCGTCATCAGCAGTAGCATCATCATCAACATCATCATCATCAACATCATCGTCGTCATCGTCGTCAGCATCGTCAGCATCAGCATCAGCATCATCATCATCAGCAGCAGCAGCATCAACATCATCATCATCAGCATCATCGTCATCGTCGTCAGCATCACCACCACCACCACCATCATCATCGTCATCATCAGCATCATCATCATCATCATCATCATCATCATCATCATCATCATCATGACCATCACCATCATCAGCAGCATGACCAACTGCATCATCACCCTGATCGCCACCAGCATCATCAGCCTCATCCGCATCAGCAACAGCACTGCCATCATCATCAATCACATGCCAGCACACCCCTCACACGCGTCGTTGCCCCATATGGGGGCTCCAACAAACACCCAAACGCCAGGATTCGCAAGAGCTCGCAGCTCTCATTCCAGCACCCTTTTTCACACAATTCGTAGCCCCACAGGGAGTCGCCACGGAGGCCCCAGCGGCAGGGTTCGCATGAGTTCCCGCCGATAGTTTCGGAACACCCCTCACACGCTTCTTAGCCCCATTGGGGGCTCCAACTAGGAAGGCCGAACTGCCAGGGTATGCTTGAATTCCCGCCTCCCATTTCGGCACACCCCTCACACGCTTCGTGGCCCCATATGGAGCCCCGCTCAATGCCCAAATGCCAAGGCTCGCATGATCTCCCGCCTCTGATTTCGGCACACCCCTCACACGCTTCGCTGTACCATAGGGAGCTCCAAGTAAGGCCCACATGCCTCGGGTCGCAGGAGCTTCCGCGTCCCATTTCGGTACACCCCTCACACGTTTCATGGCCCGACAGGGGTCCCCAATTAAGGCCCAAAGTCCTGGGGTTGCATGAGTTTCCGCCTCTCACTTCGGCACAACACTCACACGTTTCGCGGCCCCACAGGGGACCCCAACCCAGGCCCGAATACCACGGTTCGCATGCACTCCCGCCTCTCATTTCGGCGCGGCCTGCGAGGTAGAAGGGGCATGTCGGTGAGGATCTGGTGAGGACAGCTAAACGCCACGCCAGGGAAATGCTGAGAATAGAATGCGACGTCTTTCCCTCCTCCCTTCTCCTCCTCCTCGTCCTCCTCCTCCTCCTGCCTCCTCCTCGTCATCCTGCCTCATCACCTCCTCCTCCTCCTCCTGCCTCCTCCGTCCTCTCCTCCTCGTCCTCCTCCTCCTCCTCCTCCTCGTCCTCCTCCTCCTCCTCCTCCTCCTCCTCCTCCTCCTCCTCCTCCTCCTCCTCCTCCTCCTCCCCCCTCATCCTCCATCCCTGTCGTGCGGGTCGGCACTACAGCGCACGTGCGCGTCTCAGCGTGCACCGCAGAATGGTATATTCACTGGTGCCGTGCTGAGTACACGCAGGCATTGTGGTGTACACTGGTGCTGTGTTGCACACGGCTGATGCGGTGTACGCAGGCGCTGTGGTGTACACAAGCGCTGTAGTGCCAACAGGCACTGTGGCACACACCGGCGCTGTGATGCACGCGGCTGCTGTGGTGTACATAGGCGGTGTGGTGTACACAAGCGCTGTGGTGCACGCAGGCACTATGGTGTACACAGGCGTTGTGGTGCAGATCGCCGCCGACATGCTACTGCTACCCGTCCTCGGCGATTCCTAAGCATTCCCAGACGCCGCCGGCGCGAAACGTGACGTCATCGGCCCCCTCCACCCCCCCAAATGATTGCCGTCATCGGCCCGGGATAAGAAAAAAATCATGCTCCAGCTGCGTCCGCGCGCAAGACGACGATGAGCGACGAGCGACGAGCGACGAGCGACAACGACAACGACGACGACGACGACGACGACGACGACGACGACGACGACGTGGACGACTGCGGACCAGACTCCTATGCGGATTCCTATGCGAACACCTATGCGGATCACGATGCGCACGGCGGCAGTGCCCGAATCGCACTGGGGGGGGAACGATACGTCATAGGGGAAGGGGGGGGGCCAGGGGCCATGACGCCCGTCATGCCCCAAGCAATAAAAAAACGGGCTCCGGTGGAAAATAAATACTTATGCCGCCGCTTCCCGGACCTCTCCGATGGTGCGTCCTGACCACGATGTCGGCGAGTCCATCCGTGGCGACGACGAAGGGCGGCGGCACCAGTATCTGTACCTCCACTGACGCTCCTCATTCGTCGTCGGTCGTCGCCATCCTCGTTCCTCCCCCGTCGTCGTCGTCGTCGTCGTCGTCGTCGTCGTCGTCGTCGTCGTCGTCGTCGTCGTCGTCGTCGTCGTCGTTCATCGTCGTCGGCGGCGGCGCCGCCGTCGGCGTCGTCGAGGGGCAACCATACGGGGGGATAGGGATAGGCAGGAAACATCGACCTGGAATCGGCGATACATCGCTGATAGATCGGCGATGCACCCCCGATAGCTGGCCAGGTTGAGGCCATCGGGCACCTCTCGGCGATCAGTGGGCGATTGGGGGTCGATGCATCCCCCCCTCATTAGGGAACCGAAAAATGGCATGA
>CAUYUJ010014778.1:240874-250874 GCA_963575745.1 Prorocentrum cordatum
CGACTTTCCCCGGAAAAACTGACCCTTTCCCCAAGGCCGGCTTCTCATCCCGAGTCTTTTCGGCCCTGGAGCACGAAACTTAGCCCCAGAGTATGGGCCCTGCAAAAAACATCGCCGTATTGGATTTGTCAAAAAGTTGGATATCTCGCTCCGCCGCCTTCTGCGGCAAGTCAAGGGAGCCTACCATACCATCTTGTGGTGGCTCGTGCGAATCGACGCTGACTGACGCTAATCGACGCTAAATCGGCGCTTTCTGAGCGATTCCCAGACGCTAGCGCACGCCAGTGCACGCAAAAGACGGAATTACGAGTACATACAAGGCTCCCATGACTTGCAACCGAACAAACGTAGAGAAACAATAGACGGCATAAACATAAACTGTCGACGGTCCGCACGGATTGCTTGGATCGACGCTGAAACCCCCTCCCTGGCGCGCGGAGAGCGCCAGGGGCGGCGCCAGAGGCGCCGCCAAGGGGTCCAGCGCAGATCCAAGAAGTCCGCGCGGACCGTCGAAAATTTGCGCGTATGCCGTTTATTCTTCGTCGAATGTTAGATTCGGATTTCTCCTGACCCGAGTCAGTGCAAACTCGGGTCAGTCAGGCTTTGCAGGATCCTGCGCGATAGCCAGGGTTTGTGTGACACTGGTTTTACAGGATCCTGCAAGATCTGGCACTCTGGCTGACCCTCGTTTGCATTGACCCCCGTCTCAAGACTTCCGATAGATGTCCTTCGTCCGCGCAAAGCCGGACTGGGGGAGGGGGGGAATGCTTCTTAGGAGGCTGCTTCTTAGAAGGCGCCGGCCTTACACTTACAGACAAAGCCCGCGCCTTCTAAGAAACAGGTTCTTAGAACTTCCCGCTCCCCCTAACCTCCCTCTGAGCGTGGCCGATGTTTATGCTGTTCATTCTCCTTCGCAGGACCACATCCCAGAACTCATTTCGAGCACCCAGACCAATTCCAAAACAGTGTATGCCCGACACGCTAGGGCAATGTCGATCGAGCATCGCCTCCTAAAGTGGAGGAACAAAATTAGCATAGACATAAACTTTTGGAGGTCCGCGCGGCTTTCTCGGATCCGCGCTGGACCCCCCCCTCCCAGGCGCGCGGAGCGCGCCAGGGGCGGCGCAAGAAGCGCCGCCGGGGAGGACCCAGCGCGGATCCGAGAAAACCGCGCGGACCTCCGAGTCTGTATGACTACCTCCCAGACCACCCCAACCCAACCCGAAGACCCGAATTTCGGGTTGGGGGGGGTAAGGGTTCCACATGTGTTTTTTCGACGTTTCCCGACCCCCCCCCACTGGAAATCGAGGGTAAATCTGAGCCTTCGGGTTGGGTTGGGGTGGTTTGGTGGGTGGTGACTGTATGTTTATGTCATTACTTGTTCCTGTAAATCTCCCCCCACAATTGCCTTCGTCCGCGCCCAGCTCGCAGCGCCGCGCCGCGGCGTGCCGCAGGCACGAGCCGCAGGAGCGCGGGCAGTGCACCGCGAAGACCCTCGGCCGCGCGGGCGACGAGCGCCACCGGCCGAGACGGCGCGGCCGAGCACCTCCGAGGATCGGCGACCTCTCGCGCGGTGTGTTGGACGCCCTCCCAGGGGTCCGAACGACGCACCGGCGCAGGAAACCGTAGACATTTTGGCTCAAGCTCGAACGCGCTTCCCAAGCAAAGCTACTGAGCGGTGCAGGCGAGTGCCGCCGGAACTGAGCCTTCTGTGTCCCCGACTCGTGCAGCCGACCGCGCTGGAAGAACACATCATCATCCTCATCATCATCATCATCATCATCATCATCATCATCATCGTCATCATCAGCGACATCAGCAGCATCAGCATCGGTATCAGCATCATCACCATCATCGTCAGCATCAGCATCAGCATCATGATCAGCATCAGCATCATCCTCATCACCACCACCACCATCATCAGCAGCATCATCATCATCGTCATCATCGTCATCGTCGTACTCATCATCATCAGCATCATCATCGTCATCATCATCACCATCAACGTCACCATCATCATCATCATCATCATCATCATCATCATCATCATCATCATCATCATCATCATCATCATCATCATTATCATCACAACCACCATCATCATCATCATCATCATCATCATCATCATCATCGTCATCGTCATCATCATCATAATCATCATCATCATCAGCATCATCATCATAATCGTCATCATCGTTATCATCATCATTCCATCATCAGCATCATCAGCATTATCACCAGTATCATAAAATTCATCATCATCATCATCATCATCATCATCATCATCATTATCATAATCATCGACATCATTATCAACATCATCATCATCATCATCATCATCATCATCATCATCATCATCATCATCATCATCATCATCAATCAATCAATCAATCAATCAATCAATCAATCAATCAATCAATCAATCAATCAATCAATCAATATCATCATCATCATCATCATCATCATCATCATCATCATCATAATCATCAGCAGCAGCATTATCATCATGTCCGAACGACGCATCGGCGTAGGGAACCCGAGCGCAGACGCTTTTGGTGATCGTTTTCAGAGTCGGTCCTTGCTTTGCCCTCCTCCTCTATGTCCCAAGCTGGCCCTCCTCCTCCATGGCCCAGCCCAGTGTGCACGAAAGAAGGGAGAGGGAGGTAGGCAGGAGATGTGATATGTCCGGGTTTGCTGCTGGGGCTGATCGGTATGGGTTCAGCAGCGTTCTCACCCGAATGTTTCGAGCGCAGGAGATCCCAGACCGCCTCGAGTCGAGAAAAAAATCGCGACTCGAAGTTGTTGGCCATTCTCGGCCTCCAGGGGACCTGAATGGATTTCAGGACCCGTCCCCGGGAATGGGTCGAGACCTCTAGGGGTCGGTGCTGTGAACAACTCATGACGTCGGGGACCTGGGACAGCGTGACCGATCGCCGAGGACTGGGGAGGCCCAGCGGATCGCGAAGGCGGGTAGTTCACAGAGAGGTCTGCTCAGCTTTTCCGATTGGCGAGGGAGGCGAGGACTCCCCTCAGACGCGCGGCAGACACGTCGCTTGGTCCCTGTTCCAGGACTGGTCAGGGACTGGCGCCGTGCGCCCGCCCATCGCGAAACTCCACACGCTTTGATGCTTTGATGAAGGCTTCGCCAACCCAGACGTATGGCGGCTCGAACAGATCGAAACATCAAATTCCTGAATATGTTCGGTCTTTGGAGGCCAGTTCCGTCAACCAGAAAACGGCATGAAAAACTGGTCCCTTGGAAGTTGTCAAGACGCCTGTGGGCCCGTGACTCGAAAAAAACAAGCCGCCAGACGTCTGGGTCGTCCTCTCCATTTCCCCTTGCCTTGCTTACAGGAGCCCCCGAGGCGGCCTCACTCGAGCGGCACCGCGGCCGCTCGGATCCCCCTCCCATGCGCCCCCTGAGGCCGTGGGGTCTTGCGCCTGCCTGCCTGGCTGACCAGGTGATCGGCATGGCTGACGATCGGCTCGATCACGCGATCGGCCATCTTTGTCGTCGCCACAGTGGCCCACCTCGATCGGGGCCGTGGTCGGGCGTGTGGGGTCGGGACGCATGCCGCTCTGGGACTGCACGCGGCCGGCCACCGGCCAGCCGGCCGCCGCTGGCAGGCGGGAGCGGGCCAGGAAGAAGGCAACGGGCCCCCAGGAAAAACGGGTCCCGGGCTCCGGCGGCGCTCGCCTCGGGGACAGCCAAGAGGGGGGCGGCCATGAGAGGTGGGGTTGAAGATCACGGCCCAAGGCACGTGCGCGGACGAACGGGCGGCCGAGGGACGTACTGAAACACGAAGAGGGGCCATGAAATCCGGGGAGATGTCATGGCCCCGGCCATGATATCCACCTTGGGATCCCCAGAGCCCGAAGACGGCAGAAAGCCTCCAGAACCCGTTCCCTTCAGGACCCGTACCCAGACATCCGGCGTCTCGATTTTTCAACACGGGGCCCCCTGAAGTTCCGACTCATTCCCCTGGGCCGGGATCAAGGGCGCTTTTTTGACGGCGCTGGAGCCCGACACCAGACCCTGGAGGCTGAAAACGACGGAAGATCTCCCCGTCTTGATTTCTTCAAAACGTTGGACGCCCGGGTCTGCCCCACCAAGGGGGACATAAGAGGGGACTTGCTCGGCGGGGGGGGGGACGTCGACCTGGAATCGGCGACACACCGCCGACAGATCCGCGATAGGCCCCAGATTGCGAAGCCGCATGCTCCTGGGCGCAGTGGGCCATCGGGCCGCCATCGGCAGTCAATGGGCATTTGGGGCAGGAGAGCCCAGAATCGAATCGACGAGTCGGCTGGGAAGCCGACATGAGTCGGATCGGCGGAAATCGGCAGCCGAGTCGGGAAAAGTCGAATCGGCAGAATTGGGCACGCATGCATGCCTCCAATAAGATATCGGACCCCAAATCGGAACCACAAGTCGAATCGGAATCGGAAGCCATCGAAGTCGAATCGAATCGATGCATCCCCCTGGTTTTTCGGACCACAACTCGGTTCTCAGGCGGCCGTTCGGGACGGCTCGGGTGCCCCAGGAACGCCCTCGGCGAGGTGCAGCGGCTGGAGGGTATCCCGATGATGGAAGACCGCCGAGAACTAACGCAAAAACGTCCGGAAGCCTCGAATGTCAAGCCTCGAGCCCCCTATTTGCTGAGCGGATCCCCCCTGTTGAGCCGATCCCCCCTGGTACTGCCCCTCAGTCCCGGCGAGAGGGCGCAGCGGCATCGGGAGCGGCCAAGAGGGGGGCGTCCAAGAGGGGGAGGCGCAAACCATGGCCGGCAGCATCTGCGCACTGAAACAAGAAGAGGCGCCATGAAATCTGAGGGAACACTGTGGCCCCCGCCATGATATCCACCCCTAGTCATCACCCCGTTCTTGGCCGCCCCCGACGGCAGGCGATCGGGCCAGCCTTGGAGGCTTGGCAAAGGGCACCGACACCAACACAGGGGGTGCCTCATCAGGGGGAAGATGATCCTAGATTTCGGTGTTGGTGGTAATCCGTCGACCACCTAGAAACCCGAATATTACCACCATCGCCGAGATGGGGAGCATCTTCCCTCGGTGGAGAGGCACACCGCCGATGTTGGTGTTGGTGTCAAGCTCCAGGCCCCCGACAGCCTGCGCGGCCTGCGCGCCCTGTAGGACCTGGTGCCCTGGCTGACCCCCGTTCGCACTGACACCCGTCTCGAGGCTCCCGACAGGCGATCGGCCCGGCCGTCCCGGGAGGCGGCCGAGCGCAGCGGCTCCAGGGAGCAGTCGGCCGCAGACGCGAGGCCGCAGGCGGGGTGGGCCTCGCGCGGCCCCGGCCGGCAGGCGCGGAAGCGGGCGCGGAAGCGGGCGGGCGGGCGCGTCGAAAACCTCAAGGATGGGCCCGTTTTCCACCACCACTGCCATAGGTAGGAGAGAGAGAGAGAGGAGGAGGAGGAGGAGGAGGAGGAGGAGGAGGAGGAGGAGGAGGAGGAGGAGGAGGAGGAGGAGGAGGAGGAGGAGGAGGAGGAGTAACTCCTCATCCTCCCTTCTCCCCCCGTCCTACATATGGTAGTGGTGGTGGAACATTTGTCTACCATCACAGATGGCTTTTCGGGGCTCTGGGACCCCGGCGTCGGCTCCTGACACTGCGGGGATCGTTCAGCCTTGAACGAGCGGCCGCTTCTGAAACGTTCGATGATTCAACGTCGACCGATTCTGGGCCACGGGGCGGCATTCGGCGCTGAACGCCCGCGGCACGGTCGCCGGTTGTCGACACAACGCGAACCGACAGGAAGTTGCTGCCGCTCCAGCCGCTCGTGCTCCCGCTGCTGCCTGTGCCGCTTGCCCTCCATCTTTCCCTTCAAGCCGCCAGGCCCCCGCTCGCAGGACCCCCTGAACAATCATTTGACGAACAAGCAACACACACCCATACACAGAAAGGGGGTCGGAGGGAGGAGGAAAGGCTGTGGGTACGGGTGCGGGTTCTCGTAACCTGGAGAAGGCTCCCGTTCGAGCGGGGACCCCCATCCGACAATACGCACCCAACGCCCCCATCCGTTCCTTCCATGGGTATGGGTGTATATGTGTTGCTCGCTCGTCATCAAATTCGAAAATCCAGACATCCACGCAGGCATCCGCGCAGACATCCGGAGGATCGACTTGTTCGAGGCATGGGCTCCGAAGCCCTTCGACCGCTTCCTTGGGATCGGCTTCTGATCCTGAGTCGTTCTGAATTGCTCCGTGCCCGAAGCCAGCCTCCGAAGGCCCGACATTGTGAAGACGTATTCTGAAAACAAAGAGGGGCTGCATGTCCTCAGAAGATAAGCTCGCCCATGTATGAAAATCCACTTTGCATGCCACTGGCACCACCTTCTGCCAGATAGTCAACGCACTCGCTTGCGTAATACCCAATGAAAAACCTGCCGTCTGGGTTTGTTCGCGACGCCAGACAGGCCTTGGGGAAAAAATAGCGAGCACTCGTGCCACATTCATCTGTCAACGCCTCCCCCTCCCACCAATGTTCAAAATTGACAGTGGGTCTGATGAGTTGCACCCCACCGCAGTCTCCCCCGCGCGTGCCAATTTTGGAGCACGTCTTCAAACAACAAAACGTAACATTCTTGTCGTTTTCGACCTTTGGGGTCTCTTGCCGGGCCCCTGGATCGTCAAAACACGGCTCGGGATGAAAGCGGGCCTTGGGAAAGGGGGTGGGGACTTCCAGGGTGTTCGCAGTGGCCAAGTCAAGACGTCGGATGTCTAGGCGAGCAGCGACGACACTTTTGCTCGCCAGGTCGGTCTTCGGAAGCGGGTTCTGGGCGCTGGGAGTCTCAAAAAGCGATTCGGGACAAAAAACACCAGACCACAGAATTGATCGAGAGGTCTGGAGGTCCAGGTTTCGTAAAATCGAAACGCCGGATGTTTGTGGAGGGGGGCCAGGAAGAAAGGGTGGTTTGCACATCATGGCCCGAGGCGTGAGCGCGGATGACGGAGAGCCAGGGGGCGCAGCGAAAGAATGTCAGCCGGAGTGGGCCCCAAACACTGTGTTCTAGCAGACCATGTGGCGCAATCGATGTGGAGTTCACGTGCTCATGTCTGTGGTGTGAGTTGTGTGGTGCAAGCTACGCGGTGCAATAAATGTGGTCATTCATACGGAATGAGTAATGCAACCTATGCAATGCAACCTATGTAGTGCAGTCGATGTGGCCAAATCTGTATGGTGCAGTTCATTTTAACAAACGAGTTGACACATCCCGCGCTCTTGCAAACATCCCACCCACCCACCCGCAACTTGGTTTGCAAAACCCACGACGACGATGACGACGCCGACGACGACGACAACGACGAGGACGACGACGACGACGACGTCAACAACGCCGACGACGACGACGACGACGACGACGACGACGGCGGCGGCGACGACGATGACGCCGACGTCGGCGACGACGAAGACGACGACGACGCCGACGCCGACGACGACGACGAAGACGACGACGACGTCGCCAACGAAGACGACGACGAGGGAGGGAGGACGACGACGGCGACAACGACGACAACGATGACAACGACGAGGGAGGAGGGAGGACGGCGACGACGCGAACGACGAAGAAGGAGGAAGGACGGCGACGCCGACGACGACAACGACGAGGGAGGAAAGAAGACGACGACGACGACAACGGCGAGGACGACGACGACGACGGCGCGATAGGAGGGACGACGACGAGACGCCGACGACGGACGACGACGACGACGGCGACGACGACGACCGACGGCGCGGCGGCGACGACGACGACGCCGACGGCGGCGACGACGAAGACGACGACGACGCCGACGCCGACGACGACAACGACGACGACGACGACGTCGCCAACGAAGACGACGACGAGGGAGGAGGGAGGACGACGACGGCGACAACGACGACAAAGATGACAACGACGAGGGAGGAGGGAGGACGGCGACGACGCGAACGACGAAGAAGGAGGAAGGACGGCGACGCCGACGACGACAACGACGAGGGAGGAGGAGACGACGACGCCAACGACGAGGACGACGACGACGACGGGGCGCGATAGGATGGACGTCAACGACGCCGACGACAACGACGACGACATCGACGACGACGGCGGCGACGACGACGACGCCGACGTCGGCGACGACGAAGACGACGACGCCGACGCCGACGCCGACGACGACGACGACGACGACGTCGCCAACGAAGACGACGACGAGGGAGGAGGGAGGAACACGACGGCGACAACGACGACAACGATGACAACGACGAGGGAGGAGGGAGGACGGCGACGACGCGAACGACGAAGAAGGAGGAAGGACGGCGACGCCGACGACGACAACGACGAGGGAGGAGGGAAGACGACGACGACGACAACGACGACGACGACGACGGCGACGAAATAGGAGGGACGACGACGAGACGCCGACGACGGACGACGACGACGAGGGAGGAGGAGGAGGGACGACCACGGCGACAACGACGACGGAAACGACCACGACGCCAAAGAGGACGACGACGATGAACACGAGGAAAGACAGAGGACGACGTAGGCGACGACGACGACGACGACGCGGGAGGAGGGAGGACGGCGACGACGACGACGACGACGACGACGACGCAAGAGCGCGCGCGCACGCTTTTGTTGAAAATCCGTGTTGCGAAACCTTGGGTTTTGTAGATTATTGGACACACGATTTTGGAATCCTTCCGAAACCGATGGGTGTTTGAAGGATTTCGGCGTACGCGCGCGACGACGCGCGCGTCTGCACTTCGTCCCTTTTTTTGTTGAGGATTCTCGCGACGGCACATGCGCAAGGGCGCTCGACAGATTTCGACATGCGCGCGCGAAGCCCGTTTGGTAGCATGTTGTGAAAACCTTGAAAAACCTATGGTTTTCTTAAGATTTCGCAAGAGCTCGCGCGGAAGCTTTTTTAGCAAAACAGTGTTGCGAAACCCTGTGTTTGTATGTTTTGTGGAAACTCGATTGCGAAATCCTTCCGGCACCGAAGGTTTTTGAAGGATTTCGGCATGCGCGCGCGACGACGCGCGCGTGTGCATTTCGTCCCATTTTTGGCAAGGGATTCGTGAAAAACTGCGATGTTAGAACAACAAATGTCACCGCATAGTGTTTTTTTACAAGGGAACCTCAGGGGGGGATACCGGTTGGCATTGGACATTGTGATTTCATATTTAGGATGGACATGTGATCAGAATCATATACAATTTACATATCCGAAAGGGGGCCGATAACGCTGGGGGGGGAGGGTAGATCCTATTCTGTTTTTAGAAAGGAGAATCTACGTGGTGCATTTTGTGGACAACAAACGTGGCGCAGGCTATATGGCGCAATCTCAGCAAAATACGTTTGTAAGCTATCTGATGTTGTGTAAACTATGTGGTGAAACCTACATTGTGCAATCTATGTGGCGCCACATTGCTCGAGCAATCACCCCATGCTCCCACCCCAAGCTTGGTTTGCAAAACCCATTCGGCGGCGATCGCGAGTAATGCTTAGCCATGCCTGGCGCCTCACTACGGCCGCGCTGGCGCGCGCAGGCTCGCGCGCAGAGCGGCCAGCTGGTTTGGCACAGGCGCTGCGGCTGCGATGGCACTTACTCACGGCAATGTCGCGTTGGAGTCCGCAGTTCTGCTCACGATTGCGCTGCTGGACTCCGTCGTGCTGCTCTCAATCGTGATGCTGGAGTCCATCATGCTGCTCACGATGGTACCGCTGGAGTCGGTCGTGCTGCTCCCGACTCTGCTGCCATAGTGCTGCTCACGGTCGCGTTGCTGATTCGTCATGCTGCTCACAATCGCACTGCCCGGGCCCGTCGTGCTGCTTACGGTGGTGTTGCTGGCGTCGGTCGAGCTGGTGACGATGGTGCTGCTGGGGTCCGCCGCGCTGCTCCCGATGCTGCTGCTGGAGTCCGTCGTGCTGCTCACGGTCGCGTTGCTGGAATCCGTCGCGCTGCTCATGGATGCGCTGCTGTGGACCGCCGTGCTGCTAACTGT
>CAUYUJ010014778.1:255874-263374 GCA_963575745.1 Prorocentrum cordatum
CCTCCTCCTCCTCCTCGTCGTCCTCCTCCTCCTCCTCGTCTCCTCCTCGTCCTCCTCCTCCTCTCGTATCCCCTCCTCTCCATCCTCTGCTCCTCTTCGCTCCTCGCTCCTCCTCCTCCTCCTGCGCATCCAGCGTCTCCTACCCTCAGTTTCCTCCTCCTCCTCCAGCTTCTCCTCCAGCTTCTCCTCCAGCTTCTCCTCCTCCTCCTACCTCCTCCTCCTCCTCCTCCTCCTCCTTCCTCCTCCTCCTCCTCCTCCTCCTCCTGCTCCCCTCCCTCCTCCTCCTCCTCCTCCTCCTCTCCTGGCTGCTCATCCTCCTCCTCCTCCTCCTCTCCTCCTCCTCCTCCCCTCCTCCTCCTCCTCTCCTCCTCCTCCTCTCCTCCTCCTCCTCCTGCGCTCATCCTCCTCCTCCTCCTCCCTCGTCCTCCTCCTCCTCCTCCTCGTCCCCTCCCCTTTTCCATTTCTTGGGTCCTCCTCCTCCTCCTCCTCCTCCTCCTCCTCCTGCTGCTCCTCCTCCTTCTCCTTCTCGTCCTCCTCCTCGTCCTCCTCCTCCTCTCCATGTCTTGGTCTTCTGCGTCATCATCCTCATCCTCGTACTCATCATCCTGCTCATTGTCCTCATCTTCCTACTCTAACCTGCGATCCTCACTCAGCTTTCCCTGTTATTGCCCCCCTCACTCCTCGCCACCAACATGGGCGCTCCCTCCTTTCCCTCCTTCCCCTCTCCTTGCACCCTACCCCTCCCTCCCACCCTCCGCCCTCCTCCCTTCCTCTTTCTCTCGCGAAGCTCAAGCCTCCCTGCCTTCCCCGCCCCTTCCCTCCGTCCTTCTGCCCTCTCTCCAAGCTCAACACCCAGGGCATCCCAATGAAGCTTCCTCAGAGTCTTCTGGGACACTCTCTTGCTCGCGGATCCTGCTCGAGTCCAGCGCTGCTCGCACCAGCGTCACTGCAGGAGCCATCGCTGCAGATGCCATAGCTGGAGATGCTGCACAAAAAAGGGGGCATCCTCCTCCTCCTCCTCCTCCTCCTCCTCCTCCTCTCCTCCCTCCTCCTCATCATCATCATCATCATCATCATCATCATCATCATCATCATCAATCATCATCATCATCATCATCATCATCAATCATCAGCATCATCATCATCATCATCATCATCATCACACACCATCATCACCGTCATCATCATCATCATCATCATCATCTCATCAAAATTCATCATCATCCTCACATCTCATCATCATCATCAATCAACAACATCATCATTCATATCATATCATCATCATCCTCATCAATCAACAATCATCATACATCATCATCATCATCATCATCATCATCATCACATCATCATCACATCATCATCATCATCATCATCATCATCAATCTTCATCACCACCACCATCATCATCATCATCATCCATCAGCATCATCCTCATCAGCATCATCATCCATCATCATCAACATCATCATCATATCAGCAGCAGCATCATCATCTCCTCCTCCTCCCCTCCTCCTCATCATCATTCATCATCATCAGCAGCATCATACATCATCATCCTCACCACCACCATCATCATCATTATCAGCAGCATCTTCATCATCATCATCATCACCATCACCATCACCATCACCATCACACCCACCATCATCATCATCGTCATCATCATTATCATCATCATCATCATCACCACCATCACCACCATCATCATTATCACCATCAGCATCCTCACAATCACCATCACCATCACCATCAACATCATCATCACCATCATCATCATCCCAGAAAAAAAAAAAAAAAAAAAAAAAAAAAATCCTCATCTCATCATCATCATCCTCATCATCATCCTCCGGCCCCCTCCTCCTCCTCGTCCTTCCTCCTCCGCCTCCTCCTGCTGCTCCTCCTCCCTCCTCCTCCGCCTCGCTCTCATCTCCTCCTCCTCCTCCGCCCCTCACTACCCTCCTCCTCCTTTTCCTCCTCCTCTTCCACCTCCCCCTCCCCTCGTCCTCCTCCTCCTCCTCATCATCATCATCATCATCATCATCATCAACACCATAATAATAATAATCAGCAACAGCAGCAGCAGCATCAGAAGCAGCAGCATCAGCTTCCGCATAATCATCAACATCATCAGCAGCATCATAATCAACAGCATCATCAGCATCATCATCATCATCATCATCATCATCATCATCATCGTCAACAGCATCATCATCAATGTTGTCATCATCATCAAGATCAGCAGCAACAGCCGAATCATGATCATCAGCATCAGCATCATCATCGTCATCAGCAGTACCATCATCAGCATCAACATCGAAATCATCATCGCCGCAAGCATCGTCATCGCCAGTGTCATCACTCATCATCACCATCATCATTAAAATACATATCACCACCACCATGAACACACTCTTTTTTGATCCGCGGGTCGAGAGCGAGTTTCTCCCTGTCGAAGCTAAGCGGGCCGCGCACAGCGTTAATTAACAGAGGAAGGAAAACAGAAGGAAGGGCCTCACGTCAGGGCCAAGAGAGGGCAAAGCCCCGGGAACAGGCGGTGCCGCAAGCGAAAGCCATGCAAAGGAACGCCTTGAGCAGGAACCCGGAGGCGAAGTACCGGGAGGTAAAAAGCTGGTGGCGGTGCCGTCAGCGGCGCATCCTGTACACCAGCCCCTTAAAACTGCGGGAGAGGACGCTGCACGCATCCAGGGCGACGCCCGAGAGGATGAGGAGCACCGCTGGGCCGGAGTGCAACGTTGTGCCACCGAGCAGGATGCAGGAGAGGCCCAGGCCGTGGTAGTCCAAGATGCCACGCACAGGGAAAAAGAGCCGCAGTCTGAGGCGCAGCTGCCAAGCGGAGCAGGTAACATGCCGCCCAGGACCGACAGGGTGCCAGCGTGCTGCAGGGAGGACGCCTGCCCCGCAGTGGCAAGCGCGTGGGAAAGGGCTGGAGCCGCACACGTTGCGCTGCCGCTCCGCGGTGCCAAGGGCTGGGCCGAAGCCGCGCAGCGCCAAGGACCGCGGGGCCGCCGAGGCGGCAAGGTGCAAGCGCCAGGCACGGGGCCGAAGCCGCGCTGTGCAGGGCACCGCCGCCATGGGAGGGGTGGCACCGAGCGGGGGGGGAAGCGGGCAGGGAGGAGAAAGGCCAGCTCAGCGGGCCACAGTAGCCAGAGCAGCCCCGCGCCAGCAGCTGAGCGTGGCCCGTGCTGAGCAGGGAGATCCTGCGGAATCAGGGGGGGCAAACGGTCCCAGAATCAGGTAAAGGAAGGGGGGGGAGGAGGAGGGCAAGTCGCCGAAGACGCTGACCAGGCCGAACTCGACGAGGACGCCGCACAGCCAAGGCCAGGGAGGCGGCCCGGGCGGCGCAGGTGGCAGAGAGGCCCCGCGGCATCAGGGGGGACTAACGGTCCCAAATCCAGGTAGAAAAAGAGGGAGGGAGGAGGAGGGCAGGTAGCTGAAGGCGCTGACCAGGCCGCACTCGAGGAGAAGGTCGCGGAGCCAGGGCCAGGTGGGGCGGTTCGGGCATGGCGCCCGTGGCCAAGAGGACCGTGCGGCGCTGCTGTGCGTTAGCGCGTAGCCCTGCACCTCGTGTCAGTGTCCTATCGGGACGCGTGCAGGCCGCCCCCCGCGCCCGCCGTGGATGGCCGCACCCAGGCGCCGCCGGATTCCAGCTGCAGGGCACTTGCAGCCCCAGCCGATATCGCAACAGGCGCGGGATCAGGAGGGACTAACGGTCCAAAGGTCTGGCGTGCAGTAGGAAGGGAGAGGAGGAAACAAAGGTAGAGCGCAGTGGTCGGCGACGCGCCGGTTGCACCTGGAGCACAGCGCCACGAGGCCTGCAAGGACCAGTAGGCACGGTGGCGCGGCACCCTGTGCGCCGCCAGGGGGGAGGTCCAGAGCAGGGCAGCGACTGGGGCGCTTCCCAGTCCAGTCGTCGGTGTACCCAGAGCTGCGCGCTTGGACCTCTCTGCGCCCTTCACCTTTGGCTACCCCCCGCTTCCGCTGGAACTCCTGGTACAGGGTGTTCTCGCGTTCCCGGTCCACGTAGACGCCCGCGTTCCGGGACCGCTTGCCATTCCCTCTAGGAGTCGATCGATCCTGTCGGGCTGCCAGCAGGTCGGGTCGAACTTGCCTTGGCCCTTGGTCTTGCCCTTGCCCCGTTCCTGACCCGTATGCCTGCACCACGAGTGCCAGGCTGCGGTGAAGAAGTAGCCTCCCTCGGCCTTCAACCTCTTCAGGTGGGTGGCCGCCGTCTCGCCCGGGCGTCGCGGCCAGCCGACACGGCGGTCTTCCCAGGGGCGGTTGCGATCAGGGCGGCGGCGATCATCCTTGCGTTCAGGGTTGCGGCGATCGTCTTGTCGCTGCCAAGGGGCCCACCCTCCGCCCCTGCCACGATCGCGGTCCCGGTCGCGGTCGCGCTCTCTGGCTCGGTCCTGGTCGCTGGTGTCTCTGGAAGAGCGCCGCGCCGTGCTGTCGCAACGTTCCCAGGGCGCCGGGTCGCTCACTCTGCCGCGCGCGCGACCGCATGCGCGCGAAGGGTGGGGGTTGGGCGCCGTGCGCCCGGCTCCTGTGGCCGCGGTCCTGAGCCGCGTGCGCAGGGCACGGTCGTCGGCGGCGGCCATCGCAAGCTCGGTCTGTCCCATGGATGCGTGGGCCTGGCAGGCCTGGTGCGTCCTGTCGGCGTCGCGCTCAGGACTGTTGCGTCGCATCTCCCATGGGGTCGCCCCAACGTGGCCCTGCCCGTGTGTTCCAGAGGGCGTCTCTCCCGCAGTTATTGAGGATGGTGTTCACGATGCGCCGCCGACGGCAACGCCGCTCTTCCGCCTGCCGGGACTTCGCCCTCGGTTCGTGTACAAGGCGTTCCTTGAACTGCACACCCTGTACGGCACCGCCTGCACCCCTAGCTCCGCCCGCTCTCGGCGGCCTGAGGCCCCGCCTTCCTGCGCCCTGTCTCCTCAATTAGTTCTCGGCCCGAAAATCAAAAATTGTGCGTTCCAGAGTGCGGGGAGGGTGAGACCTCCTGGACCGTGCCTGCGGCCTCCGCCAGCCACTGACCTTGTTCCTCCTCCTGGTCGTCGTTGGCGCGCGTGCCCGTACGGCGGCGGCTCGTGCACGGGGCCCGCGCGGCCGTACGCGGCGCGCGGGGCTGGGGCCCGGATTTGGGCTGAGCCCCCTCTGCGGACGCCGCCGTGGCTTTTCCACGGTCAGCGCCGAGCCAGGAGCTGGCAGGGGCCGCTGGCTCCTGCGGTGCTTGTGCCTTGTCGGGGGCCCCATCCAGGCAGGCGCTGCACGGCGCGCCGCATTGCCGCGTAGGACGTCGGCGCGTAGCGTCTTGGCCCCCGCACCCCAGACTTCAAGCCGCTTGGACAATCAGGGTTCGTCCGTCCTTATCGCGGGTCTGGACATCGCGGATTGGTCCGAATACTGCTCCGTCCAGGGGCAGCGTGAACAGGGGCTCAGCGCTCTGCGCTGATATGAAACACCTGGCTCGGGGGAGGGCGTCGTTCCTGAGGACCGCGCAGCCGCCGCTTTCGATGTCTGGGCTGTCCGCTGCGATCAGGCGGGCGGGGCCCCGGATGGGTTTCTCTGGGACTCGCCCTTGCCGCCGGTCGCGGCGGTCGAGATCCGCGCGCCCCAGGAGAGGATCAGGAGTTGCGTTGGCACCGGGTGGGGCCCCCACGGACTTGGCAGCCGCGGGTCGCGCGGCGGGAGAAATCGAGGCCGGCCTGCTTTCACGCGGCGCGGGCGGTAGTGACTCGGTGGGCGTCAGGCGCCGGTCCTTGATGGACCTCGGGCTGTCTGCTTGGTCGGGGGCACGGTTGCGGCGCCCGTCCGTCCGGGGGACGTCGTCCTATTGGGGCCCGCTGCTGGTCGCAGGCTGCGGGGTCGGCTGAGCTGGCGCGCGCGCCCGCGCGCGCGGCCCCGCCGCTGCGTGCCCCTCCGGCGCCATGGCCCCTGATCTGCGCCACACCCTTAACGCGCGCCCCCCTGGCCGTCATCCTGCGCGCCCACGCATAGCACTGTTGCTCGCCCTCTTGCGTGGGCGGCGGTGCGCTGCGAAGGCGCTCCTGGTAGGCGCGCGCCTCCTCATCCCAGGCCGCAGCCCGCGGTTGCACTCCCTGCTGGCTGGGGCGCAATGCTACCCCTGCGGGGGCGGCGGGGATGCCGGGCAGCGCGGCGAGGGGTTTGGCTCTGGGGCCAGGGTACACCGCAGGGCCGTACCTGTCGAGCACGCGCTGCACTGCGGGCGGGGCCATATCCCACTGGTAGATCAGGCAGTCCTTGCAGCGCCAGCCTGCGCGCCTGCGCTTGGACAGGAACATCTCCTTCATGAGCTGGACGGGCGAAGCCCGTGAATCAGGGTTAGGCCAGCGCGGAGGCCTTCAGGGTCAGCGGCGTGGCCGTATATGCCAGGGAAGGGCTGTCTGGGTTACCATCCGTGTCCTTCTGTGCCGGGCGGGCAGCCGTCGCACCGCCAAATGCCGACGCTGCTCTTGTAGAAATGGGAGATCAGGCGGTCGTCGTTCGCGTTGCTGGCCGGTAGCGTGGCCCCCACGTTGAGCGGGTTCAACTCGCCGTCCAGTGGGACCAGGAGCTTCTCCAGGGGCGTGAATGCCGTGGGTGCCGGCGTTGGGCATGGCCCCGGCAGGGCACGCGTCGTGTTCACCAGCATGTCGTCGGGGCGATCGTTTATCCAGTCCTTGAACTCCACGTCCTCCAGGATGGGCCGGCATTCTTCCATGGCCTTCGTGGTCCAGCAGCAAATGCACAGCCAGGTGAGGTCCCTCCCTTGGTAGTACTCCATCAGCCTGTTGACCGTGATGACTTGGCGGATCCGCTTGCTGACGTACGCTCCCTCGTCGTGCTTGAACGGGCCACGGAGGCACCCCTGGCAGTAGAAGTCGGCCCTGTTCTGCTCCTTCGTCCACCTGGCGTCACGCTCGTCTATCCAGGGAGGCCGTAGCGTCACGCCAAGGCGGGGCCCGAGTGGGGCGGGCGCGTCCAGGTGCGGGTGCGTGAATGAGTACCCCCCGCCTATCCAGGCGACCCTGCCTGCCTGCTTTGCAGGGTCCGCGGCGAGGCCGATGCTGGACCCGAGCACGTCGACGTAGAGTTCTCATACCGCACACTCATGGTCCGCCAGGGCCGAGAGGTCAGCGGCAGGGATATTACCTTCGATGACGGCGAGGGTGGCCTGGAGCGGGAACCTTCCGGCCTCGAGGTCCTTCCAAGTTGGGGGGCATCCTACCTTGATGGCAATTGGGTGGTGGTGGGCGACCAGGACCAAGCGTGACACCGCAGAAAACAGGAGCTCCAGCGCCGAATGTAGCTCCCTGAAATGTCGGGCCTGAAGCCCGAAAAGTGTTCCCAGATGGTCCCGCGCAACCCTGTCGTCGCGCGGCTGGTACGGCTCGCACAAGCCAAAAATGGCCTCGATCACGTCGCCGACGACCTCGGCGTCCCCGTACGGGTAAAGCCAGGTGCGCGGTTCGCGCTGCAAGA
>CAUYUJ010014778.1:268374-281035 GCA_963575745.1 Prorocentrum cordatum
ACACAACACCGCACAGCATGTCATGGCATGGCGCCAGGTTCGAGGGTAAATGGATCGTCTTCGAGGTCTGGGCCGGTCTGGAGTCGTGGCTCCATGTCTATCTCCATGGGCTCCCGGAAAAATTCCACACAAGGCGGGGCTGATGGAGAGCACCCGCTGGCTCTGCTTACGACATCGCTTTCTCAAAGCAGAAACGGCGCTCCCGCTTAATACGTCCTGAAAACGACGACGCCCTAAAAGGTGAGGGGGCTTCTGCGGCCAAACAAAAACAACGAATCGGCATCGAATGTGTAATCACTCCCGATGTTTTTTTCCGCGGGGGCATGTTCTAGATTCTGAGGCCTATTTGGAAGGAAAGCCAGCGCTGCAGCGGCAGCACGATTCGGAACGAGCGGAAGCGCGGAAATGAGGCCAGCGCTGCAGCAGGAGCACGATTCGGAACGAGCGAAGCCCGAAAATGAGGCCAACGCTTCAGCGGGAGCAACATTTTGAAACAAAACCCAAGCGAAAACCCATTTCCCGGGAATCCTGTGTAAAAAACAATACGCGGAGGGGGGGCAGTTATCTTCTGGACGTCATCAGGGGATAGAGGAGAGTAGTATTCAGATTGTGCTATTGTAGAGAAGGAGAGAGGAGGGGGGGGGTAGGGTAGAAGGGAAGCAGGGAAGCATGGGAGGCACAAAAGGAGGGAACGGGAAAGGGAACGAGGGATGGATCAGCGGATGTATATGAAATTATTACTTTGTCCCTTTCCTCCGCTTCCTCATGTTTCCCAAACCCTTCTGTGCTGGGTTATCGTTTTGAATAGAGCACCGTGGCCTCCTCTCTTCATTTCCTCCTGCCGCCTCCTCCTGCGCTGCTCCTTAAGTGGCTGTGAACTGCACAACCGTCACCAGTTTCGTGGAACCCTGAGAGGTCCAACGGAGTCGGGGGCCACGCGCACCCTGACGGGACCTCGCTGCTCCATGGGTGGCTTCGATCTGCGCATGTGTCGCCACCTTCTGGGCCCTTGGGAGGTCCAGCGGAGTCGGGGGGCACGCGCACCCAGATGAGCGACGCTCAAAAACAGGTCTTACGCGAGATGACGTAGCGACCTTACGCGAATAGCTTACGCGCCAATGTCGTCGCAGTCGAGACGATTTCTAGCATCGCTCAGAAGAGACCTCGCTGCTACCTGGGTGGCTTCGAACTGCGCAACTGTCACCAGTTTCGTGGATTCCCGGGAGGTCCAGCAGAATCGGGGGGCATGCGCACACAGAGGAGATCTCGCTGTACCTTGGGTTGCTGCGAACTGCGCAACTGTCGCCACATTCATGCGCTTCTGGGATGTCCAGCGGAGTCGGGGTGCACGCGCACCCAGACGGGAACCTTGTTGCTCCCTTTGGGCGGCTGCGAACTGCGCAACTGTCGCCACTTTCGTGGAACCCTGGGAGGTCCAGCGGAGTCGGGGGCCACGCGCACCCTGACGGGACCTCGCTGCTCCCTGGGTGGCTGCGATCTGCGCAACTGTCCCCATTTTCGTGGGCTCCTGGGAGGTCCAGCGGAGTCGGGGGGGCACGCGCACCCAGACGGGAATCTCGCTGCTCCTTGGCGCGATCTGCGCAACTGTCACCGCCGAGATCGGGGGGCACCGAGCACCCAGACGAGACTTCCCTGCTCACAGTGAAGCAGCCAACCGCACAACTGACAGTATATTCGTGCACAAGAGTGCTGCGTAACTCTCTATGTGTTCGCTTGTACACAGCATTACTTTAATAGTCCTCTGCCCTCTTTGCGTGGAGAAGAGCTTGGGCTACGTCTCGGGTAGTGTCATGGTTCCTCCTCCTCATCATCATGCGAATGGACGCGACAATAATGTTTCCAGCAGGCTCTCGGGAAACATGTCGTTTGGGTTGTGTTGCGGTCCTTTCGGAGGCCTCGTGGCCTTTTGTAGGTACCTTGGGAAAGAAGGAGGGAGGGAGCAGCGGCTGAGTAGGCGCTACAATTCCATATTCGTCGTAGGCAACCTCATTATGTTCGCCTTCCTCCTCTTCCTCCTCTTCCTCATCCTCCTCGTCTTCCTCGTCCCCTCGTCCTCCTCATCATCAGCAGCAGTATCATCACCACCACCACCAGCGTCATCGGCATCAGCATGAGCATCATCATCATCAGCAGTAGCAGCATCATCATCGACATCCTCATCATCATCCTCATCAGCATCATCATCATCATCATCATCATCATCATCATCATCATCATCATCATCATCATCATCATCATCATCCTCATCATCATCATCATCATCAGCATCATCGTCATCATCATCAGCATTATCTGCATCAGCATCATCGTCATCATCACCAGCATCATCAGCAGCAGCATCAACGTCAGCATCATCACCATCAGCAGCATCATCAGCATCATCAGTAGCATCAGCAGCATCAGCATCACCATCATCAACATCATCGTCCACATCAGCATCATCATCATCATCATCATCATCATCATCATCATCATCATCATCAGAATCAGCATCAACAGCAACAGCATCCTGATCATCAGCAGCAGCATCCTAAGCATCATCAGCATCAGCAGCGTCATAAACATCATCATCACCATCATCATCATCGTCATCATCATCAACATCATCAGCATCATCATCATCATCATCATCATCATCATCATCATCATCATCATCATCTTCATCTTCGTCATCGTCATCGTCATCGTCATCCTCATCGTCATCATCATCAGCATCAGCATCACCATCACCATCATCCTCATCCTCATCCTCGTTCTCATCAGCAGCAGCAGCAGCATCATCATCATCATTGTCCTCCTCCTTGTTGTCATCCTCGTTGTCATCCTGGTCCCCTACCTCCGTCAGCTCTCTCTCTCTCTCTCTCTCAGTATCTCTCTCTCTCTCTCTCTTGTTTGTGTCTCTCTAGATCTCTCGCTCTCTCTCTCTCTCTCTCTTTCTCTCTCTCTCTCTCTCTCTCTCTCTCTCTTCTCTCTCATCCTCCTCCTCCCTTCGTCCTCCTCCCCAAAAAAATCCAGAAGGATTCAGCGTAGTAACGACCGCTTTTTTCCACACTGCGCTCGGCCTCCTTCCTCCTCCCTCATCCCTCCCTCCCTCCCTTCCTCTCTCCCCCTCCCTCCTCCCTCCTCCCTCCTCCCTCCCTCCTCCCTCCTCCTCCCTCCTTCCTCCTCCTCCTCCTCCTCGCTCCTCCCTCGTCCCTGCTCCCTCCTCCCTTCTCTCTCCTCCCTCCTCCCTCCTCCCTCCTCCCCTCCTCCTCCTCCCGCCTCCCTCCTCCCTCCTCCCTCATCCCTCCACCCTCATCCCTCCTCCCTCCTCCCGCCTCCCTCCTCTCGCCCTCCTCCTCCCTCCTCCCTCCTCCCTCCTCCATTATTTGTCCTTTTCCTTATGCAGAACTTCTCCCTGTCGCACCCCGAGACCAGTTTATTAGGGCGGGCCGAGCGTTTCGCTTGAGATTTCTGAATCTTAAAAACTGACAATAGGTTCACAGACGGAGATCGGGCCGTTTTCAACATGTGGCTCTCGCTTTAGTGCCGCGCGCAGTCGTTTTAGAAAATTGCAAGCGTTCCGCGATAGAGGGCGAATCGTATTCAAAATGTGGCTCTCGCCTTAGCGCCGGGCACGGTCGTTTTATGTGCAAGAGCTTCACGGATTAAGGGCGGCTCCTTTTCAAAATGTGGCTCTCGCCTTAGCGCCGCGTACACTCGTTTTAAAAGTTACAAGGGTATCACGGATTTCCATGGTCAACGTACCAAGCATCGTCTTGTGGACGGATTCCGGATTTTGCGGTTGCAACAGTTACGTTGGTTCGCGGTGTTGAAGTCCCAAGGAATGGCGTTCTGGCACGATTCAGGATTGACAAGACGCAAAAGTCAGGTTGATCCGTGGCGTTGGAAGCCCGAGAATAATGTTTTGGCATGCTGCAGGGTCTTAAACCAGTTGTCTTCCAATGAGGCAACTCCCTCAATGGAAATGAGCCGTCGTAGGGGCCTATGCAGAGTGAGCTTGGAGGGAGGGTTTATTACTATCTCATTGATGACTCTTGGGTTTACTCTGGTCCTCCTCCTCCTTCTCAGAGCATCATAGTCATCATCAGTATCATCAGCATACTCGACACCATCAGCAGCAGCAGCATTATCATCATCATCATCATCATCATCCTAATCAGCATCACCACCATCATAATCAGCATCAACATCAGCAGCACACAGCATCATCATCATCATCAGCACCATCAACATCATAATGATTAACATCCTCATCATCATCAGCAGCATCAGCATGAGCATCCATCATCATCAGCAACATCATCGTCAGGATCATCATCATCATCATCGTCAGTATCGTCAGCAGTATCATGATCATGAGCATGATCATGAGCAGCATCATCATCCTTATCATGAGCAGCATCATAACATCATCGCCCTCTTCCTCATCAAAATCACCACCATCATTATCAGCAGCATCAGCATCAGCATCAGCATCAGCATCAGCATCACCGGCAGCAGCAGCATGATCCTCATCCTCATCATCATCAGCATCATCATCATCGTCATCATCATTATCCTCCCCCGCATCATCATCATCATCATCATCATCATCATCATCATCATCATCATCATCATCATCATCATCATCCTCATCCTCATCCTCATCCTCATCCTCATCCTCATCATCCTCATCATAATCATCATCATCAGCATCATAAGCATCATCGCCACCATCATCACCACCATCATCACCACCATCATCACCACCATCATCACCACCACAACCATCATCATCATAGTCGTCCTCATCAGCATCAGCATCATAATCAGCAAAATAATCATCATAAATATCCTCCTCCTCCTCCTCCTCCTCCTCCTCCTCATCATCATCATCATCATCATCATCATCATCATCATCATCATCCGCATCATCATCTTCACCCTCATCGTCATCGTCATCGTCGCCCTCATCATCATCAGCATCATCATCATCAGTATCAGCATCATCATCACCATCAGCATCGTCATCATCACCATCTTCATCATCATCACCATCATCATGATCGATTCAGCATCATCAGCAGCATCATCCTCATCCTCATCCTCATCACCTTCATCATCATCATCATCATCAGCATCATCATCATCCTCATCATCATCATCATCAGTATCATCATCATCATCTGCATGACCATCATGAATAAACATCATCATCCGCATCATGAGCATCATCCTCATCCGTAGCCTCGTCCTCATAATCATCCTCATCGTCATCGTAATCGTCGGCATCATCATAAGCAGCGACACCATCAAAATCATCATCAGCAACAGCAGCAGCATCGTCATCACTGCCACTGTCATCATTGTCAGAATCGCCACCATCATTATCATCATCATGGTCATCATCATCATCCGAATCAGCTTCATCATCATCATCATCATCATCATCATCATCATCATCATCAGCATCATCATCGTCATCATCATCATCATCATCATCATCATCATCATCATCATCATCATCATCATCATCAGTATCATCACCATCAACATCCCTCATATTCCTCCCCATCCTCCTCATCATCATCCTCGTCTTCCGCCTCCGCCTCCTCATCCGCCTCCTCCTCCTCCTCCTCCTCCTCCTCCACCTGCTCCCCCTCCTCCTCCTCCTCCTAAGCATCATCATCATCAGCATCATCATGAGCCTCTTCCCCCTACTCCCCCGCATCAGCATCAGCAGCAGCAGCATCCTCAGCATCATCACCTCCACACAACCACCACCGACATTATCATCACCATCACCACCACCGCCACCATCAGCATCCTCATCATCATCGTCGTCATCATCACCATCAGCATGATCACCATCATAATCAGCATCATGATCAGTTGCATCATCAGCATCATCAGCATCATTAGCGTCGTCACCATCATCAGCAACATACTAATAAAAAAATCAAATACAGTCGGGCCGATGAAAGAAGGAACGCTAAATAAGGAACGAGGCCCCTTCTTGGCCCTGTAAGCGCCTCCGTGCCCCAGGAGGGCAAGAGAAACGGCACTGGAGGAACCTAAGGAACAGCGAGTCCCTTCCGAACAAAAACTGCTCCTTATTTCAGCGTCTTGACTGTGGTATCAATCATAAGTATTCCAATGATTATCATCATCATCATCAGCAGTAGCATCATCATCATCATCATCATCATCATCATCATCATCATCATCATCATCATCATCATCATCATCATCATCATCCGCATCATAATCATCAGCATCCTCATCGTCACCATCGTCATCATTATCGTCAGCAGCATCGTCAGCATCAGCAACAGCATCATCATCATCATCATCAGCATCATCATCATCATCATCATCATCAGCATCATCATCATCATCATCAGCATCATCATCATCATCATCATCATCATCATCATCATCAGCATCATCATCATCATCATCATCATCATCATCGGCATCACCACCATCATCAGCATCATGATCGTACACATCAGCATCCTCATCATCATCCTCATCCTCATCATCATCCTCAATCACATCATCATATTCATCCTCAACCTCATCGTACTTCGCATCATCAGTCTCATCTTGCTCGTGATCCTCAACAGCCTCGGCCTCAGCATCATCAGTATCATCGTCACAGTCATCATCATCATCATCATCATCATCATCATCATCATCATCATCATCATCATCATCATCGTCATCATCATCATCTTCATTATCGTCGTCATCGTCAGCATCATCATCATCATGATCATCATCATCAACATCATCATCAGCATCCTCAGTCGCATCCTTCTCGTTATCCTCAGTAGCCCCATCCGCATCATCATCATCAGCATCATCGTCGTCATCAGCAACCACATCCGAATCATCATCCTCATCCTCGTCATCATCATCAGCACCAGCATCGTCATGAGCAGCAGCATCAGCATCCGCATCACCATCATCATCATCAGCATCATCATCATCATCATCATCATCCTCATCGTCCTCATCATCATGATCATCCGTCTCGTCATCCTCAATAGCCTCGTCCTCATCATCACCATCTGCAGCATCATCATCAGCATCAGCATCGTCATCATCATCACCTCATCAAATCATCGTCATCATCATCAGCAGCAGCACCATCATCATCATCAGCATCATCATCATCATCATCATCATCATCATCATCATCATCATAATCATCGTCATCATCATCATCATCATCATCATCATCATCATCATCATCATCATCATCATTTTCATCTTCATCTTCATCTTCATCTTCATCTTCATCACCATCAGCATCCCTCCTGTCTACTCATCCTACTCCGCCGCCTCCTCCACCTCCTCCTCATCATCATCATCCTCATAATCATCAGCATCATCATCATCATCCGCATCCTCAGTCTCATCCTTCTCGCCATCCTCAATAGGCTCATCCTCATCATTGGCATGATCAGTGCCGTCATCATCATCGTCATCATTAGCATCATCAGTGTCGTCGTCGTCATCGTCATCGTCGTCATCATCATCATAAGCATCAGCATCGTCATCATCCTCATCGTCATCATCATCATCATCATCATCATCATCATCATCATCATCATCATCATCACCATCATCGACATCCATCTTGCCTCCTCCTCCTCCTACTCCTCCTCGTCCTCATCCTCAGCATCATCATCATCCTCATCATCCTCATTAGCATCCTCATAATCATCCTCCTCATTATCATCCTTCCCATCATCCTCAATAGCCGCATCATCATCATCATCATCATCATCATCATCATCATCATCATCATCATCATCATCATCATCATCATCATCATCATCATCATCATCATCATCATCATCATCATCATCATCATCATCATCATCATCCATCATCTTCTTCATCTTCATCCATCATCATCATCATCATCCTCGGCATCATCATCGTCATCATCGTATCATGATCATCAACATTCCTCCTGCCTCCTCCTCCTACTCCTCCTCCTCATCCTCCTCCTCCTCATCATCAGCATCATCAGCACATCATCATCATCATCATCATCATCATCATCATCATCATCATCTCATCATCATCATCATCATCAGCATCATCATCATCATCATCATCATCATCATCATCATCATCATCATCATCATCATCATCATCATCATCATCATCATCAGCATCATCATCATCATCATCATCATCATCATCATCATCCTCATGATCATCATCATCATCATCATCATCATCATCATCATCATCATCATCATCATCATCAGCATCATCATCATCATCCCTCCTGTCTCGTCCGCCTCATCATCATCACATCATCATCATCGCCATCATCACCATCATCAACAACATCAACATCAACATCAGCATCATCATAGATAGCTCCCTCATTATCATCATCAAAATCATCATCACTATCAGCATCATCGTCATCATCATCATCATCGTCATCATCATCATCGTCAGCATCAGCATCATCATCATCATCACCAGCAGCATCATCATCAGCATCAGCATCATCATCGTCAGCATCGTCATCGTCATCGACGAACCTCGTGTCTCCTCCTCCTACTCCTCCTTCTCAACATCGTCATGATCAGCATCATCAACAACATCACTCCTGTCTCCTCCTACTCCTCCTCATCGTCATAATCATCAGCAGCACATCATCAGCATCATCATCATCATCATCATCATCATCATCATCATCATCATCATCGTCAGTATCATCATCATCGTCGTCGTCATCACCACCACCACCACAACCATCATCATCATCATCATCATCATCATCATCATCATCATCATCATCATCATCATCATCATCCTCACCCTCATCCTCATCCTCATCCTCACCCACATCCTCATCCTCCTCATCCTCCGCCTCCGCCTCCTCCTCCTCCTCCTGCCTCCTCCTCCTCCTCCTCCTCCTCCTCCTCCTCCTTCTCCTCCTCCTCCTCCCAATCGCCCCCTCGCCTCCGCCCCAGGCTCGGCTTCCGCGGCGCGGGCTCTCCGAGAGGGTCGCGGTGGACAGCGTCCGCATGAGCCTCTCGCTGCGCTTCGAGCGGCCATCGCCCGAGCACCAGGACGCCTGGGCCGGCGACAGCGACGCCTCGGGCCGCTCTTCCGAGGCGAGAGGGGGGGGGGGGACGAGGAGGGAGGGAGGGAGGAAGAGGACGAGGAAGGGGACGGAGGGGGAGGGAATCGGGGGGAGAACGGAGGGGGGGGGGGGGCGGGCGGAGGGAGGGAGGGAGGGAAGGGAGAACGGAGGGGGGGAGGGGATCGGGGGGAGAACGGAGGGGGGGGGCGGAGGGAGGGAGGGAGGGAGGACCCTGCGGGCAGGCCCCCTGGGGTCCCTCCTTCGGGGAGCCTCCGCGGCCCGTGGCGACCGGGAGAGAGAGGGGAGGGGGGGAGGGGGGAGGGGAGGCATCGTCCTCGACGGGGAAGGCCCTTTCCCACGGGGGGGAAGGGGGGAAGGGGCGAGGGAGCAGGGCTGGAGGAGGAGGAGGAGGAGGAGGAGGAGGAGGAGGAGGAGGAGGAGGAGGTAGCAGGAGGAGGAGGAGGAGGAGGAGGAGGAGGGAGGAGGAGGATGAGGAGGAGGAAGCAGGACGGGGAGGGAGCGACGCAAGACGAGGAAACGGGAGATGGAAGGCACAAAGCGCAAAGAGAGACGCGCGGACGAGCCGGACGACACCGCCGACGCCAACGCCGCCGCCGACGCCGCTGACACCGACGACGACTACGCTTCCAGACACAGACCTCTGGAGCAGACGAGGTAGCCAGTCATCGTCTCTCCACGAGTGCAAGTAAAGTTAACATTGCTAGGCACGATCGGGGGCGGAACTGGCGAGCTAGAGACATCCAGATTCAGCAATATCTTCGTGGGGGCACTCTTGAAGCCCCCATCAAAGACCAATGGACAGTCAACGCCTTGGCAAGCTGGCAAATCTCGCGCATGCGACAGAGGTTTCCCCCGACAGGAGCAGGAGGGGGAGAAGAGGAGGACGAGGAGGAGAAGGAGGAGGAGGAGGAGCGAAAGGGATGAGGAGGAGCAGGAGCGAAGAGGAGGAGGAGCAGGAGGACGAGGAGCAGGGGGAAGAGGGAGGAGGGCGGAGGAGGAGCGAGGAGGAGCGAGGAGCGAGGAGGAGCGAGGAGGCGGAGGAGGAGGAGCAGGAGCGAAGAGGAGGAGGAGCAGGAGCGAGGAGGAGGAGGAGGAGGAAAAGCGAGGAGGAGGAGGAGGAGCAGGAGCGAAGAGGAGGAGGAGGAGGAGGAGGAGGAAGATAGGAGCGAAGAGAGGAGTGAGGAGCAGGAGGGGGGGAGGAGGAGGAGCAGGGGAGGAAGGGAGGAGGGCGGAGGAGGAGCGAGGAGGAGCGAGGAGCGAGGAGGAGCGAGAAGGAGGAGCAGGAGGAGAGAGGAGGAGGGAGAGAGGAGCAGGAGCGTGGAGGAGAAGTAGCGAGGAGGAGAGGGAGAAGGAGGAGGAGGAGCGAGGAGCGAGGAGGAGAAGGAGGAGAGTGAGCGAGGAGCGAGGAGGAGCGAGGAGCAGCGAGGAGGGAGCGGGAGGAGGAGTGAGGAGGAGGAGAGGAGAGGAGGAGGAGGAGGAGGGAGGAGGCGAGGAGGAGCGAGGAGGAGCGAGAGGAGCGAGGAGGAGCGAGGAGGCGCGAGGAGGAGGAGCGAGGAGGAGGAGGAGAGCGAGGAGCGAGGAGGAGAAGAGGAGGAGCGAGGAGCGTGGAGGAGCGAGGAGCGAGGAGGAGCGAGGAGGAGGAGCGAGGAGGAGGAGCGAGGAGGAGCGATGAGCAGGAGCGAGGAGGAGCGAGGAGCGAGGAGGAGCGAGGAGGAGCCTCGTCCTCCTTCGGTGCCGCTCCGCCGGCGGCGGCCGCGGCCATCGCGCCAGAAGGGGGGGGGGGCGGGCGGGGGGCGCGGCCCTGGCGGGGCGCGGGCCCTCGAGCGGCGACGGGCGAAGGAAACAGCTCGAGATTCGAAGCTCGAGGAGGAGGAGGAGGAGGAGGAGGAGGAGGAGGAGGAGGAGGAGGAGTCACAGCCCTCCCTCCTGCTCCTCCCTCCTCCTCCTCCTCCCTCCTCCTCCCTCCTCCCTCCTCCCTCCTCCCTGCTTTCGCCTCCCTCCTCCCTCCTCCCCCTCCTCATCACCCTCGAGGAGGGGAGGAGGAGGAGGAGGGGGAGGAGGACAAGCTAGGGGCGCTCGGGTCATAGCTGACGTCCTACCCCTCCCTCCCATCCCTTACCATGGCATAGATATCCTCTCCATTCGGCACAATCGGATATCGCAACATGCCATCGCATTACATGGCATAGCATGGTGTTGAAGATCAACACGTGGCACGACATATCATGACGTGGCGACAACCCAAAGTGAGGGGGGCTTCTGCGGCCCAAAAAATCAACGAATCTACACCGAATGTGGAATCGCTTCCGATGGTTTTTGTCGGGGGAGCATGTTCTAGATTTTGGATATGTTTGGAAGAACTGAAAACCATGCCGTGGAATGGCGCTGGAAATAATGACGCCAGCGCTGCAGCAGGAGCACGGTTCGGAACGAGCGGAAGCGCGGAAATTAGGCCAACGCTGCAGCGGGAGCACGATTCGGAACGAGCGGTAGCCCAAGAATGAAGCCAGCGCTTCAGCGAGAGCAACAGTTCGGCAAAAAAAACTAGCGCGGAAACGCTGAAATGAGGACGCGTAGCCTGACATAGCATGCCGTAGCGACGCCCCAAAGTGGGGGTTTCTGCGGCCCAACGAATCGACACCGAATGTGGAATCACTTCCGATGGTTGTTTCGGGGGGCAGTTTCTAGATTTTGGCGCCTAATTTGGGGGGTGGGGGGCTTCTGCGGCCAAAAAAATCAACGAATCGACACCGAATGTGGAATCGTTTCCGATGGTTTTTTCGGGAGGGGCATTTTCTAGATGTTGGGGCTTATTTGGAAGGACTGAAAACCATGGCGCTGGAAATAATGACGCCAGCGCTGCAGCGGGAGCCGATCCGGAATGAGCGGTAGCCCGAAAATGAGGCCAACGCTTCAGCGAGAGCAGCATTTTGAAACAAAAACCAAGCGAAAACCCAACTCCCGGAAATCCTGTGCAAAAAAACAGTGCGTGGAGGGGGCCCGACATTTCCTGGACGCCACCAGGGGAGAGAGGAGAGTAGCATTCATACTGTCTAATTGGCGAGAAGGAGGAGAAGGAGGAGGAGGAGGAGGAGGAGGAAAAGGAGAAAGAGCAGGTAGAGGAGATCGGAGGAGAAGGACCCTCCCTCCGTCCGTCCCCCCCTCCCTTTCATGGGCCTCGGGATGGTGTTCAAGAAAGACTTGCGGTCTTCCCCCCCTCGTCGGGGGGGATGAGACACCGGGCTCGCTGGGTAACCCGCCTCACTAGCGAAGCCCACTTGGGCCAGAATGCGACGGCAACCTCGATGATCCGTGGGGTGCCAACCCCAGCAATTTCGGAGGAGAAGAGGAAGACCCACTCGGTCTTGGCGGGGCCCTCGACAATGACGATGACAACGTTGCTGCCGCAACGCATGCGCCCCCTTTTTGGCCAGCAGCGTCGCCCAGTCACCCGGCGCAGCGCAGCGCTTCGGAAAGGGCTCCCGGGTGGCATCGGGGGGGGCCCTCGCACTC
>CAUYUJ010014778.1:281135-291135 GCA_963575745.1 Prorocentrum cordatum
CCTCCTCCTCCTCCTCCTCCTCCTCCTCCTCCTCCTCCTCCTCCACGGCCCCGCGGGAGCCCAGGGCGGTCCGCATTTCAGTGTCTCGACTGCTGTACAAGTCGAACTGCTGCCACAAGGAACCCTGAATAAGGAACGAGGCCCCCTTTTTATCCACAAGTTCAACTTCGAGTGCCCGTGGAAAGCCGAAGGCACACCTAGAGCAAAAACAACACGATCAAGGAACACTGAGTCCCTCCCCAGCGAGAATGGGTTCCTTATTCAGCGGCCCGACTGTACTGGTCCTGACTCTGGCTGGTGTCGAAGGCGACGGGCGCGAGCCCCCCGCCCGAGGCCTCCAGCAGGCTGCCCAAGCGGAAGTCGATCAGCCCGTCGATGCGCTGGTTGAGCTCATCGATCCTGTGCTGTTCGCCAAGGATCGAGGAACGCACATCGCAACGCAGGAGCGCTGGCCGCGCCACGGTGGGGCCACCTAGAGGAGAGGAAGGGCAGCCGAAGCAGGGAGTGTGACAGAAGAACGCAGAGTGCCATTCAGGGATGAGGACGCACAAGAGAGAGTGAGACGAAACCGGGACCAGGACGAAATTGAACCGGGATAAGTCGGGGATCTCTGAAACCTGCCGGCTCTGGAGGATGCCGTTCCGGGGCGTCCTGGAACGCTCTGCGAGCGTGCCGAGAAGCCCTGGAACGACTGGCCCCGGTCCCGGGCACGCCCAGAACGGGTCCCCGGTCGGAGCTCCAGGTGCACGCGCTGCGGGGCATCCCGCCGCGAGGGAAGCGGCGAGCAGGCACGGTTGGCTTCCGCGGAGGCAGGCATGCAGACGTCGGTCGAGCAGCGGGAGGGGCCCTCCAGAGGCGAGTCGAGGCACAGGAATGAAGGGGCCCTGAGACACACAAATAAAAACACACAAGTAACAAGATTCCCCATATGTTCCCATATTTCCTGGGTTTTTTGTCTTCCCCCCCACTTCCCATATTTTTCCATATTTTCTGGGGAATCGACGATTAATTGTGTCTGTGTGTTTCTTTCCCTCCTGAATGACGGAGGACAGAAAGGAGGAGGGCGCGCAGGGAGCGGTGGCTGGACTCTGAGCGGTCAGCTGTTCGGTCAGTGGTGCCCTGGGCATGAAAGGCCCGCGACAATTTTGGGGCAGCAGGGCAAACACCGTGAGTCCTGGACCCCGTGCAGCTCTGTGCGCGAGCGCACGTTGATTGTAGCGTCATTGCTCTGGTGGGGGTGTACGTACTCTTTCCTCGCGATTCGAAGCGATTGCGTAACTAGGCTGGGCCATCTCTCAAGTGGGCTGAGTGGGCGCTTAAGCACCGACCCTCTCTGGGGAGCGTGATCATCATCGCCTTTGTATTCACAATGATCGTCATCCTGATCATGGACATCACCATCACCACCACACCCATCATCGTCATCGCCTTCGCCATTCACCCTGATCCCGTCATCCACGGCATCATCAAATTCGACTGTGCCTCCAGCTCAGCAATATAACTGCGACGGTGACATGGCCCGATCAACAATTCTGCGGGGGGTATCTCATGGTCCTCTCTGAGAGCGAAGCCGTCACTCGCTCGAGCTGCTTGCCAAGCTTGTCCGAGTCGGCGGCAAACGTCTGCCTCAGCTGGGCCAGGATGTCGTCCCTGATGGCATCGGAAGCATAGGGCCGCCCGTCGTGCTGAGGCGTGGCGCGTGCAGCATAAGAAGCGCAGTGTCGCTCTCGGCCAACTCTGAATACTTCCATACTTTCGTGGTTCCACCCTGCCACAAAAACGCGTCAACCACGGCAAAAGCGCGTCAGCCAAAGCAACACGGAACGGCATCCACGGCACGGCATGGCACGGCTACGACGGCGAGGCACAGAACACCAGCCAGCCGACAGAGAAGGCCGCTGCCACCCCTCAAAACAACAACACGACGACGCGACACGAGCGGTACGGCACTGCACGGCATCGGGCGCGGGGTCGCACCAGCCAGCCACCAGATCGCGAGCTGGCACCACCAGAGCCCCTTCCCCAGGGTGAAGACATGGCTCCCACAGGCACGGCGCGGCACCAGAGCATAGCACGCACAGCTCGGCACGCACCGACACCGACCCATACGTTGGACGCACCTGGCTCTGACGACACGACAAGGCACGGCACAACTAGGGGGCCACTTGCGAACCCTACCCCTACCCCCCACGATTTCTGAGGGGGAGGGTGGGGTTCACTCCGTTCGGGAGCTCCCGAGCGAAGTGAACCCCACCCTCCCCCTCAGAAATCGTCGGGGGTAGGGGTAGGGTTCGCATGTCCCCCTAACAACGGCACGGCACAGACATGCAATACGCAGATGTGTCTTGATGATTCGATCCGACCAGGGCGGTTCACATGAAGTCGCCGGGGCGGGCACGCCTCCTCCCACAAACGCCCATACTCCGCACTGATCTCCAGAGTCCAGCTCCGAGTGCTGCCGTGTGGGACTTCACACGCCCCTATTACATTATTGAGCTTCGAGCGATCCCCACCGAAACCTTCGGCGTTTGATCCCGACGGTACTCGCGCCCATTGGAACGATGTGCGCGCGGCCCGGTACCACCTGCAGGATTAAAAAATGCGGACCCCGTTAGAGCGGCTTTCGACGCACCCACTGACCCTCTCGCGCACAAATCCCCTCATCGTCAACCGGCATAGTCAGACTCACTCATATCCGCGCTTGCTCGCGCGCAGATTGATGGACGCAGTGTCGGCGGGCTGGTGCACGCGCGAACAGAACGCGGAGGTCCGTCGCGGCATCTGAGTTTTCTGGCGACATCAGATTGGGCGGTACGTGTGGCTGCGAGGAAATCCCAAGCGGAATCGTCAACTTCTGCCCGCATGCATCGGGTCCACAATCATGGTTTCGAAGATACCCCAAGCGAAATCACCATTATGTGGTGGCTGAAAATGGAACCAAATAATTTTTGTCCGAGGAAGTCATAGGCGAAATCGCAATTCTCCGGTTGCCAGAGAAATTATCCGGTTGCTCCGAAAAGCGACCAGGGAGGTTTTTGTTGAGGAAGTATTGGGCGGAATCGCGATTCTACGGTCCTCGCCCCATTGGGCGATTATAACATTAAAGGCGAGGATGGAAGAACCGGAGAATCGCGATCCCGCCCAATACTTCCTCAAAAAACACACTCCGGTCGCCTTCTTGAGCGGCCGGAGAATCCCTGGGCCGGTCCCTGCAACAATGTACCGGGGCCTAACGGGATTATCGTCGCACATCTCGCGCGACCTCTCCCGTGGGCACTTTCGGCCAGCGCAGCGGTCTGACCAAGTCGCAAGTTGCCGTTCTCCTGAAATCTAACGGCCCCAGAACCCCTGACGAAAGAAACAAAAATAAACCCTGGGTCGAAAAACGAACCTCCAGAACGCGTGGTGACCGTGGTGCGAGACTCCAAAACATGACCTGAAATAAACAATGAGGAAGAGGATCAGTAGCAGTAGTATCAGTAGTAGAAATAATAATCATGATAAAATTGGTAATAGAAGTAGAGGCAGTATGGCGTGACGTCGTGATGCCTGTCACGTGTGATGCGTCGTCCAATCGGTCGTTGCTCCGCCTGTTTGGTCCAGTGGCCAGCCAGACCTCGGCGCGCACGTCGCGTTTGATAACATTGCAGTACAGTGTATTGTGTCATGACGTTCCTCTTCAATTATGGTCTGTGTTGTTCTAAAATATACTCCTCTGCCCAGTGGCACCGTGTTATATGATTTGCCAGGTAATGTTATATTAGGCGTTGCTCAGTGATGTTGCTTGTGTTATGCTGGATGCATTACAGTACATGATGCCCTGCTCTGTTACGACATACTTCTTGATTGAAAGTATAGTGTTTGGTGTTGCATTCATCTCTTTGTCGTAAGAGTATCGTTAGTGAAGGAGTTATGCTGCTTATGGCATGCTGGTTATGTTGCTTTGTTCTCTGCCCATTTCGTTGTGCTATATTATGATATCCTCTGCAATACTGTGAAATATACGATGTTTGATTACAATTGTTGCCGTCGTGGAACCAATGGTAGAACAATTATGGTACGCTCTGTCATGATATGTGGCGATATAGACCACTATGCTCCACTCTGTCATGGTATGCGTTATTATATGATGCTGTGTTTGATGCTGCGTTCTGCCATGCTCTGTTATGTCGGGCCATGGTTTTCGATTATCTCTTATGTTCTGCTATGCTGTAATATGTGATGCCGAGATCCGTCATGGTATGCTTTGTCACGGTATGAAATGCTGCAACTATGTGTTATGGTATGATATGGTATGTCAGTGTGCGGAATGTGATGCTCTGTTATCTTACGCTGCGTTATGGTGTGCTCTGTCCTTTGGTGTTATGGAGCGTAGTGTTATGGTATGCTCTGTATGCTCCATGGTGTCATTGCATGCGCTGTTTTGACGTGTCCTTTGTGTGTCCTGTTCTGACATAAAATGAGATGTTCTGCGTTGTTATGCTATGACGTTATGCTACACTATGGTATGCTATGATATAATATGGTATGCCGCGCCATCTCATGGTAGGATTCGTCATTGTATGGAATGCTATATGAGTTGATGATGTGCTATGTGTGGTATGTTCTCACATGGTATGTTGTGGTATGGCATGGTATGCCATTGCATGATGCGGCATGCTCTATTATGGTATGGTATGAGGTGCGGTGGAATGCTCTGTTCTGTATGACCCAGCATGTCGTAGCTTATAATAGTGTTACGCCATGGTATATTGATGGTGTAACATAGTATGCCGCGCTCTGTCATGATATGATTTCTCCTATGTGCTGCGATGCTCACTGTCATGTTATATGTACTGTGATGGTGTGAGTTGGTGTGGTGTGGTCTGATATGGTATGGTATGTAATGGTATGTTATGTCAGATTACGTCATGGCATGAAATGGTATGTGATGCTGTGTGTGCTCAAGTATGTCATAGCATGCGGTGTTACGTTGCGTTGTGCTACGACATTATGTGTCATGTTACGTGAGGCTGTGGCGTGGTATGGTTGTGTGGATTAATGTATGTTATGTGTTCGTATGGTATGCTTGCTTTGTCGTGTTATGGAATGTTATGTGCTGCGATGTCGTGCTATGGTATGCACTGGTCTGTCATCTGTCATGTTATGATGTGTCGGCGCGAAGAGGGACACTCGGGGACGCTCCGAAGAATCTGGCGGCCGCGGGTTGCAGAGTGGCGCGAGGCGGGACCCTCGGGGACACTCGGGGACCCGGGGATCTGGCAGCCGCGGTATGCAAAGTGGCGCGAGGAGGGACTTCCAGGGACTCTCGGGGAACCAGAGGGTCTGGCGGGGGCGGTACGCAGAATGGCCCGAAGCGGGACTCTCGGAGACACTTGGGGGACCTGGGGATCTGGCAGCCGCGGTATGCAGAGTAGCGCTGGGCGGGACTCTGATGGGTACTCGGTGGCCTGGGGTGGCGGCCGCGGTATGCAGAGTGGCGCGAGGCGGGCGTCTCGGGGACACTCCGGGGCCTGGGGATCTGGGGGCCGTGGTATGCAGGGTGGATGGGTCGGGAAGTCTGTTCTTCAAATCTAACGGCGTCAACCTGTCGGGCGGGGAACAAGCACAGCGTTCCGTTCTCGGCCGCCCAGGGTCCACTCAAACCACCTAGGCACAGTCCTGACCAGCACGGGGCTTTGAGGCCTTGTGGCGCAGGGCTGCATGACTGGAGGAGCATGCGATGGGTGTTGCCCCGTCGCCGCGGATTGACGGCGCCAACGGACCGTAAAACACAAACCCCCAAGCGGGCCCAACCCTTGGCAGGCTCCCTGGAGGCCCCAGAGGTCCGAAGGAGAGCCTGACAGCCCCCAGGGAGCTCCTGGAAGGTCCCCAAGAGACTTGGAAGCCCCTGAAGCCCCTTGAGGCCTCTCGGGAAGCAGACGCCATGAGTTGGCAGCGCTACATCACCGTCAGCAGATTACGCAAGTTTTTGGAGTGCACCCCGATGAGACTGGCGCCCATGAAGCCCTGGGGGGCTGTCCCTTCCTGGCGGCTCCAGGAGGAACCGCCAAGACTCTCCTGGGGGGTCCTGAATGCCCATGCGAGGCAACTGGCAGAGTTCTCGGCAACAGACCTCGTATGGACCGTGCCCCGCATGACGGCGCTTCGCTGGGCTGAATTACGCACACGTGTTGTACACATCGATCTTCGAAACGTGCACCCACGTACACACAGATACACACGCGCAGTCTGCGTTCGATGTGTGCCCAGCTCACTGAGAAAAGCGTTACGAACAGACAAAAGGAACATCGCAACGCAACTCACGCAATCTGACCTACACCTGCTCCCGCTTCACTCTGACGGGCACACTACACACGTGGGGAGTCACAAAGTTATACCAAAAATGAGATTTGCTCTGTCTGGTGTGCGCTGCTTTGCGAGCGTGAATGTGTATGCGCGTGCGTGTGTGTGTGTGGTGTGCGCATGTGTCGAAATATGTGTATGTGTCTATGTCTGTGTCTGTGTCCGTTTCCGTGTCTGTGTCTGTGTCACTGTCTGTGTGCGTGCGTGTGCGTGAGCGTGTGTGTGTGTGTGTGTGCGTGCGCGTGCGCGTGTGCTTGGACGCCCTAGTGCGTCGGGCGGGGCCGTGACGCCGAAAGTGCGTGTGTCTGCGTGTGTGTCTGTATGTGTGTTTGTGCGTGTGTCCTTGTGTCTGTGTGTCTGTGTGCCTGCGTGCGTGCGTGCATGCGGGCGTGCGGGCGGGCGCGCGTGTGTGTGTGTGTATGCGTAGGTATGTGCGGGTGCGGGTGTAGGTGTTTGTGTTGGTGTGGGTGTGGGTGTGGGTGTGCGAGCGTGAGTGTGGGCGTGTGGTGCGGGTGCGGGTGCGGGTGCGGTGGGCGCCTGCGCGTGCGCGTGCGCGCGCGCGTGCGCGCGTCCGTGTGCGCGTGCGCGTGTGCGCGCGATGCGGGCGCGAGCGCGTGCGCGTGCGCGTGCGTGAGCGCGTGCGTGTGCGTGCGTGCGTGCGCGCATACGTGTGCATGTGCGCGTGCGTGTGCGTGTGCGCATGCGTATGCGTGTGCGTGTGCGTGCGCGTGTGCGCGTGCGTACGCGCGCGCGCGTGCGCGGGCGCGCTCGCGCGCGCGCATGAGCGCGCGCGTGCGCGGGCGCGCGCGCGGGGGCGGGCGCGAGCGCGTGCGCGCGCGTGTGCGCGTGCGTGCGCGCGCGCGCGTGCGCGTGCGCATGCGCGGGCCGCAAGCGCGGGCGTGGCGCGCGTGCGTGCGCGCGTGTGCGCGCGTGCGTGTGCGCGTGTGCGCGTGCGTGTGCGTGTGTGCGTGTGTGCGTGTGTGCGTGTGTGCGCGTGTGCGTGTGTGCGTGCGTGCGCGCGTACGTGCGCGCGTGCGCGCGCGTGGTGCGCGCGCGCGTGGGCGCGCGGGCGCGCGGGCGCGCGGGCGCGCGGCGCGCGGGGGCGCGAGGGCGCGGGGCACGCGGGGGGGCGCGGGCGCGCGGGGCGCGCGGGCGCGTGGACGCTGACGCGCGAGCGCGCGGGGCGCGCGAGGCGCGTGGGGCGCGGAAGGAGCGCGGGACGCGTGACGCGAGTGGCGAGCGCGTGGGCGCGTGGGCGCGCGGTAAGCGCGCGGTGGGCGCGCGGTGGGCGCGTGGGCGCGCGGGCGTGTGGACGTGTCTGCGTGCGTGCGCGTGCGCGCGCGCGTGTGCGCGTGCGCGCGCGCGTGCGCGCGCGTGCGCGCGTGCGCGTGCGTGCGCGTGCGCGCGTGCGCGTGCGAGTGCGTGACATGTGCATGGCGAGTGCGTGCGCGCGTGTGCGTTTGCGCGCGCGCGTGCGCGTGCGTGCGCTGCGCGCGTGCGCGTGCGAGTGCGTGAGCATGTTGCATGGTGCGAGTGCGTGCGCGCGTGTGCGTGTGCGCGCGCGTGCGCGCGTGCGCGTGTGTTGCGGGTGTGACGCGCGTGTGTGCTGCGCGCGCGTGTGCGCGTGGCGCGTGGCGCGTGGGCGCGCGCGCGTGGGCGCGCGCGCGTGGGCGCGGGACCGCGGGGCGTTTGCGCGCAATGGCGCATGGCGCGTGGGCCGTGGGCACGTGGGTGCGTGGGCGCGCGGGGCGCGCGTGGACGCGCGGGGCGCGCGGGGCGCGCGGGGCGCGCGGGCGCGCGGGCGCGCGGGGCGCGCGGGGCGTGGCGTGGCGCGGGGGCGGGGGCGCGCGGCGGGCGCGCGGCGCGGCGCGCGGTGGGCGCGTGGTGGCGCGCGGGTGCGCGTGGGCGTGTGTGCGTGCGCGCGCGTGCACTGCGCGTGCGTGCGCGGGCGCGTGCGCGCGCGCGCGCGTGGGCGCGTGGGCGCGCGTGCGCGGGCGCGTGGGTGCGCGGGCGCGTGGGCACGTGGGCGCGGGTGTGGGCGCATGGGTGTGAGGGAGCCTGTGTGCGCGGGTGCGTGGGTGCATGCGGGTGCGCGAGGGTGCGCGTGGGTGCGTGGGCATGTGCGGGTGTGTGGGTGTGCGCGGGTGCGCGTGTGTGCGTGTGTCTGCGTGTGTCTGTGCGCGTGTGTCTGTGTCTATGTGTCTCTGTGTCTCTGTGTCTCGGTGTCTCTGCGTGTGTCTACGTGTTTGTGCACATGTGCGTTCGTGCGTTTGTGCGCGCGTTGCTTCGCGCCTTTCACCCGGGACTCGCCCCCCCGCACTGGGCCCCGCCGCCGCTGGCTCGCCGGCGCAGCAGCCGCCGCGGCCACTGCGGCGGGGCTGGCAGCGCCACGCGCTCGGAGAGCGATCTGGCCCCTGGGCCGTCCGCCCCGCCTCTATTTTCCTTCGGCCGCGCCCTCTCCTCGCCCTCCTCTTGCACGGCGGCGCGTTTCGCTCTAACGGCATCCCCGTTTACGCCCCCCTCGCCAGCGCAGTCACCCTCTGCCCAGCTGCCGACGCAAAGTGTTTGCGCGCGCGTGTGCGTCCGCAGCAATTTTGGCCCGAGGTCTTAACCTCGCCCGGGGGTTAGAGCCTTGGTCGCTGCCGACGGGGAAGCTCGAGGGCCCCGCCCGCCGGCGAGCGCGCGCGCGGCGCGCGGGGGCTCCGCGCTGCGCGGGCCCCGGTGCATGGATGGCTTAGTCGCGGCAGGCAGAGCGGCCGCCCCTGCCGGCCGGCTGGGCCTGGGCGCGGCATCTCTGCCCCCAGAGCCGGGGGCCTGGTGGCCGCCCAGCGCCCCGGGAGGAGGGCCGCAAGGGAAGGAAGAAGAAGGCCAAGCCTCCCAACTGGCCGCGGCGGAGGCTGGCGGAGCAGCGCCGGGCGCAGCAGCCAAGGGCCGCTGCCCGGAGCCCCTGGCGGGGGCCGCGCTTCCCCTCGAGGAGGCCCCGCGGACGCCGCGGACAGCCACGCCTGACGGCGGCCGGCAGGAGCCCCAGCGCCCCTCCCGAGCCGGCCAACGGGCCGCCGAGCTCGGATGCTGATAGCGAAGGCATCGACCTCCAGGCGGCGCACGACGCCTTGGACGCCCAGGCTCTCTCCCGGCTCGGACCGGCGCGGGCTTGGGCAGACGCGGGTGAGGTGGGGGCGGGCAGCGACAACGCCGCGCTGCCTGCTGGACCGCGCCCGCCTGCGCCGGGCACGCCGGACCCGCGGCGGCTGGCCCACGGCGCCCAACGCGGGGCCCCCGCTGGCAGCCTCGAGTCCGCAGCCGCCCCGGGCGCGGCCGCCCCGCGCGGCGCCGCGGCGAGCACCCCCCCTGGCGGGGAGGCGGCCCGCGGTGTGCCGCGCGCCGAGACGGAGGGCGCGACTGCCCCGCAGCCAGCGGCTTCGGCCACCCCCGCCACCGCGAACGCGCGGGCGGCGAGCGCCCCCCCTGCGGGGGCGGCCCGCGCCGCGGCAGCGGCGGGCGCGGAGAGCACACCAGCGAACGCCCCTGGAGCGGCCCACGAAGCGGCCTGCGCCCCTGAGGCGGGCGGCGGCGACCGGGACTCGGCGGCCGGCGCTGCGGCGAGCGCCTCCGCGGCGGAGGCGGCCCGCGGCGCCGCGAGCGCGGCTGCGGC
>CAUYUJ010014778.1:296135-303635 GCA_963575745.1 Prorocentrum cordatum
CGGCTTGGCGTGACGCGTCCCGCAGCCATACCGCTCAAGCTCCCCTCAGCCCAGCCGCCTCCAGGCCACCTCCTCCTCCTCCACACCCACATCCACTTCCTCCTCCTCCTCCTCGACGCCCACAGCCACCTCATCTCCTTATCCTCCAACTCATCTCCTACACACCCACATCCAACTCCTCATCCGCCGGGCTGTCCACCTCCTCCTCCTCCTCGTACTCCTCCTCCTCGTCCTCCTCCTCCTCCTCCTTCTTCCCCTCCTCCTCCTCCTCCTCCTCCTCCTCCTCCTCCTCCTCCTCCTCTCCTCCTCCTCCTCCTCCTCCTCTTCTCCTCCTCTCCTCCTCCAGTCTCCTCCCCTCCTCCTCCTCCTCTCCTCCTCCTCCTCATCCTCCTCCTCCTCCTCCTCCTGCTCCCTCTCCTCCTCCTCCTCCTCTCCTCTTCGTCCTCCTCCTCCTCGTCCTCCTCCTCGTCCTCCTCCTCCTCGTCCTCCTCCTCCTCCTGCTCCTCTTCCTCTCCTCCTCCTCCTCCTCCTGCTCATCCAGCGTCTCCTCCTCCAGTTCCTCCTCCTCCTCCAGCTGCTTCTCCTCCAGCTTCTCCTCCTCCTCCTCCTCCTCCCTCCTCCTCCTCCTCCTCCTCCTCCTCCTCCTCCCCTCCCTTCCTCCTCCTCCTCCTCCCTCCTCCTCCTGCTGCTCATCCTCCTCCTCCTCCTCCTCCTCGTCCTCCTCCTCCTCCTCCTCCTCCTCCTCCTCCTCCTCCTCCTGCGCTCATCCTCCTCCTCCTCGTCCTCCTCCTCCCTCCTCGTCCTCCCCTCCCATGTCTTGGTTCCTCCTCCTCCTCCTCCTCCTCCTCCTCCTCCTGCTGCTCCTCCTCCTTCTCCTTCTCGTCCTCCTCCTCGTCCTCCTCCTCCTCTCCATGTCTTGGTCTTCTGCGTCATCATCCTCATCCTCGTACTCATCATCCTGCTCATTGTCCTCATCTTCCTACTCTAACCTGCGATCCTCACTCAGCTTTCCCTGTTATTGCCCCCCTCACTCCTCGCCACCAACATGGGCGCTCCCTCCTTTCCCTCCTTCCCCTCTCCTTGCACCCTACCCCTCCCTCCCACCCTCCGCCCTCCTCCCTTCCTCTTTCTCTCGCGAAGCTCAAGCCTCCCTGCCTTCCCCGCCCCTTCCCTCCGTCCTTCTGCCCTCTCTCCAAGCTCAACACCCAGGGCATCCCAATGAAGCTTCCTCAGAGTCTTCTGGGACACTCTCTTGCTCGCGGATCCTGCTCGAGTCCAGCGCTGCTCGCACCAGCGTCACTGCAGGAGCCATCGCTGCAGATGCCATAGCTGGAGATGCTGCACAAAAAAGGGGGCATCCTCCTCCTCCTCCTCCTCCTCCTCCTCCTCTCCTCCTCCTCTCCTCTCCTCATCTCATCATCATCATCATCAATCATCATCATCATCATCATCATCATCATCATCATCATCCATCATCATCTCATCATCATCATCATCATCATCATCCATCATCATCATCATCATCATCATCATCATCTCATCATCATCATCATCATCATCATCATCATCATCAATCATCATCATACATCATCATCATCATCATCATCATCATCATCATCATCAACATCATCATCATCATCATCATCTCATCATCATCACATCATCATCATCATCATCATCCATCCATCATCATCATCATCATCATCATCAGCATCATCATCATCATCATCATCATCGCATCATCATCATTCATCAACATCATCATCATCATCAGCCAGCATCATCATCATCATCATCATCATCATCATCAGCAGCATCATCATCATCATCACCCACCACCACCATCATCATCATTATCAGCAGCATCTTCATCATCATCATCATCACCATCACCATCACCATCACCATCACACCACCATCATCATCATCGTCATCATCATTATCATCATCATCATCATCACCACCATCACCACCATCATCATTATCACCATCAGCATCCTCACAATCACCATCACCATCACCATCAACATCATCATCACCATCATCATCATCCTCATCATCATCATCATCATCATCATCATCATCCGCCCCCTCCTCCTCCTCGTCCTCCTCCTCCTCCTCCTCCTGCTGCTCCTCCTCCTCCTCCTCCTCGCTCTCATCCTCCTCCTCCTCCTCCTCCTCCTCCTCCTCCTCCTCCTTTTCCTCCTCCTCTTCCACCTCCCCCTCCCCTCGTCCTCCTCCTCCTCCTCATCATCATCATCATCATCATCATCATCAACACCATAATAATAATAATCAGCAACAGCAGCAGCAGCATCAGAAGCAGCAGCATCAGCTTCCGCATAATCATCAACATCATCAGCAGCATCATAATCAACAGCATCATCAGCATCATCATCATCATCATCATCATCATCATCATCATCGTCAACAGCATCATCATCAATGTTGTCATCATCATCAAGATCAGCAGCAACAGCCGAATCATGATCATCAGCATCAGCATCATCATCGTCATCAGCAGTACCATCATCAGCATCAACATCGAAATCATCATCGCCGCAAGCATCGTCATCGCCAGTGTCATCACTCATCATCACCATCATCATTAAAATACATATCACCACCACCATGAACACACTCTTTTTTGATCCGCGGGTCGAGAGCGAGTTTCTCCCTGTCGAAGCTAAGCGGGCCGCGCACAGCGTTAATTAACAGAGGAAGGAAAACAGAAGGAAGGGCCTCACGTCAGGGCCAAGAGAGGGCAAAGCCCCGGGAACAGGCGGTGCCGCAAGCGAAAGCCATGCAAAGGAACGCCTTGAGCAGGAACCCGGAGGCGAAGTACCGGGAGGTAAAAAGCTGGTGGCGGTGCCGTCAGCGGCGCATCCTGTACACCAGCCCCTTAAAACTGCGGGAGAGGACGCTGCACGCATCCAGGGCGACGCCCGAGAGGATGAGGAGCACCGCTGGGCCGGAGTGCAACGTTGTGCCACCGAGCAGGATGCAGGAGAGGCCCAGGCCGTGGTAGTCCAAGATGCCACGCACAGGGAAAAAGAGCCGCAGTCTGAGGCGCAGCTGCCAAGCGGAGCAGGTAACATGCCGCCCAGGACCGACAGGGTGCCAGCGTGCTGCAGGGAGGACGCCTGCCCCGCAGTGGCAAGCGCGTGGGAAAGGGCTGGAGCCGCACACGTTGCGCTGCCGCTCCGCGGTGCCAAGGGCTGGGCCGAAGCCGCGCAGCGCCAAGGACCGCGGGGCCGCCGAGGCGGCAAGGTGCAAGCGCCAGGCACGGGGCCGAAGCCGCGCTGTGCAGGGCACCGCCGCCATGGGAGGGGTGGCACCGAGCGGGGGGGGAAGCGGGCAGGGAGGAGAAAGGCCAGCTCAGCGGGCCACAGTAGCCAGAGCAGCCCCGCGCCAGCAGCTGAGCGTGGCCCGTGCTGAGCAGGGAGATCCTGCGGAATCAGGGGGGGCAAACGGTCCCAGAATCAGGTAAAGGAAGGGGGGGGAGGAGGAGGGCAAGTCGCCGAAGACGCTGACCAGGCCGAACTCGACGAGGACGCCGCACAGCCAAGGCCAGGGAGGCGGCCCGGGCGGCGCAGGTGGCAGAGAGGCCCCGCGGCATCAGGGGGGACTAACGGTCCCAAATCCAGGTAGAAAAAGAGGGAGGGAGGAGGAGGGCAGGTAGCTGAAGGCGCTGACCAGGCCGCACTCGAGGAGAAGGTCGCGGAGCCAGGGCCAGGTGGGGCGGTTCGGGCATGGCGCCCGTGGCCAAGAGGACCGTGCGGCGCTGCTGTGCGTTAGCGCGTAGCCCTGCACCTCGTGTCAGTGTCCTATCGGGACGCGTGCAGGCCGCCCCCCGCGCCCGCCGTGGATGGCCGCACCCAGGCGCCGCCGGATTCCAGCTGCAGGGCACTTGCAGCCCCAGCCGATATCGCAACAGGCGCGGGATCAGGAGGGACTAACGGTCCAAAGGTCTGGCGTGCAGTAGGAAGGGAGAGGAGGAAACAAAGGTAGAGCGCAGTGGTCGGCGACGCGCCGGTTGCACCTGGAGCACAGCGCCACGAGGCCTGCAAGGACCAGTAGGCACGGTGGCGCGGCACCCTGTGCGCCGCCAGGGGGGAGGTCCAGAGCAGGGCAGCGACTGGGGCGCTTCCCAGTCCAGTCGTCGGTGTACCCAGAGCTGCGCGCTTGGACCTCTCTGCGCCCTTCACCTTTGGCTACCCCCCGCTTCCGCTGGAACTCCTGGTACAGGGTGTTCTCGCGTTCCCGGTCCACGTAGACGCCCGCGTTCCGGGACCGCTTGCCATTCCCTCTAGGAGTCGATCGATCCTGTCGGGCTGCCAGCAGGTCGGGTCGAACTTGCCTTGGCCCTTGGTCTTGCCCTTGCCCCGTTCCTGACCCGTATGCCTGCACCACGAGTGCCAGGCTGCGGTGAAGAAGTAGCCTCCCTCGGCCTTCAACCTCTTCAGGTGGGTGGCCGCCGTCTCGCCCGGGCGTCGCGGCCAGCCGACACGGCGGTCTTCCCAGGGGCGGTTGCGATCAGGGCGGCGGCGATCATCCTTGCGTTCAGGGTTGCGGCGATCGTCTTGTCGCTGCCAAGGGGCCCACCCTCCGCCCCTGCCACGATCGCGGTCCCGGTCGCGGTCGCGCTCTCTGGCTCGGTCCTGGTCGCTGGTGTCTCTGGAAGAGCGCCGCGCCGTGCTGTCGCAACGTTCCCAGGGCGCCGGGTCGCTCACTCTGCCGCGCGCGCGACCGCATGCGCGCGAAGGGTGGGGGTTGGGCGCCGTGCGCCCGGCTCCTGTGGCCGCGGTCCTGAGCCGCGTGCGCAGGGCACGGTCGTCGGCGGCGGCCATCGCAAGCTCGGTCTGTCCCATGGATGCGTGGGCCTGGCAGGCCTGGTGCGTCCTGTCGGCGTCGCGCTCAGGACTGTTGCGTCGCATCTCCCATGGGGTCGCCCCAACGTGGCCCTGCCCGTGTGTTCCAGAGGGCGTCTCTCCCGCAGTTATTGAGGATGGTGTTCACGATGCGCCGCCGACGGCAACGCCGCTCTTCCGCCTGCCGGGACTTCGCCCTCGGTTCGTGTACAAGGCGTTCCTTGAACTGCACACCCTGTACGGCACCGCCTGCACCCCTAGCTCCGCCCGCTCTCGGCGGCCTGAGGCCCCGCCTTCCTGCGCCCTGTCTCCTCAATTAGTTCTCGGCCCGAAAATCAAAAATTGTGCGTTCCAGAGTGCGGGGAGGGTGAGACCTCCTGGACCGTGCCTGCGGCCTCCGCCAGCCACTGACCTTGTTCCTCCTCCTGGTCGTCGTTGGCGCGCGTGCCCGTACGGCGGCGGCTCGTGCACGGGGCCCGCGCGGCCGTACGCGGCGCGCGGGGCTGGGGCCCGGATTTGGGCTGAGCCCCCTCTGCGGACGCCGCCGTGGCTTTTCCACGGTCAGCGCCGAGCCAGGAGCTGGCAGGGGCCGCTGGCTCCTGCGGTGCTTGTGCCTTGTCGGGGGCCCCATCCAGGCAGGCGCTGCACGGCGCGCCGCATTGCCGCGTAGGACGTCGGCGCGTAGCGTCTTGGCCCCCGCACCCCAGACTTCAAGCCGCTTGGACAATCAGGGTTCGTCCGTCCTTATCGCGGGTCTGGACATCGCGGATTGGTCCGAATACTGCTCCGTCCAGGGGCAGCGTGAACAGGGGCTCAGCGCTCTGCGCTGATATGAAACACCTGGCTCGGGGGAGGGCGTCGTTCCTGAGGACCGCGCAGCCGCCGCTTTCGATGTCTGGGCTGTCCGCTGCGATCAGGCGGGCGGGGCCCCGGATGGGTTTCTCTGGGACTCGCCCTTGCCGCCGGTCGCGGCGGTCGAGATCCGCGCGCCCCAGGAGAGGATCAGGAGTTGCGTTGGCACCGGGTGGGGCCCCCACGGACTTGGCAGCCGCGGGTCGCGCGGCGGGAGAAATCGAGGCCGGCCTGCTTTCACGCGGCGCGGGCGGTAGTGACTCGGTGGGCGTCAGGCGCCGGTCCTTGATGGACCTCGGGCTGTCTGCTTGGTCGGGGGCACGGTTGCGGCGCCCGTCCGTCCGGGGGACGTCGTCCTATTGGGGCCCGCTGCTGGTCGCAGGCTGCGGGGTCGGCTGAGCTGGCGCGCGCGCCCGCGCGCGCGGCCCCGCCGCTGCGTGCCCCTCCGGCGCCATGGCCCCTGATCTGCGCCACACCCTTAACGCGCGCCCCCCTGGCCGTCATCCTGCGCGCCCACGCATAGCACTGTTGCTCGCCCTCTTGCGTGGGCGGCGGTGCGCTGCGAAGGCGCTCCTGGTAGGCGCGCGCCTCCTCATCCCAGGCCGCAGCCCGCGGTTGCACTCCCTGCTGGCTGGGGCGCAATGCTACCCCTGCGGGGGCGGCGGGGATGCCGGGCAGCGCGGCGAGGGGTTTGGCTCTGGGGCCAGGGTACACCGCAGGGCCGTACCTGTCGAGCACGCGCTGCACTGCGGGCGGGGCCATATCCCACTGGTAGATCAGGCAGTCCTTGCAGCGCCAGCCTGCGCGCCTGCGCTTGGACAGGAACATCTCCTTCATGAGCTGGACGGGCGAAGCCCGTGAATCAGGGTTAGGCCAGCGCGGAGGCCTTCAGGGTCAGCGGCGTGGCCGTATATGCCAGGGAAGGGCTGTCTGGGTTACCATCCGTGTCCTTCTGTGCCGGGCGGGCAGCCGTCGCACCGCCAAATGCCGACGCTGCTCTTGTAGAAATGGGAGATCAGGCGGTCGTCGTTCGCGTTGCTGGCCGGTAGCGTGGCCCCCACGTTGAGCGGGTTCAACTCGCCGTCCAGTGGGACCAGGAGCTTCTCCAGGGGCGTGAATGCCGTGGGTGCCGGCGTTGGGCATGGCCCCGGCAGGGCACGCGTCGTGTTCACCAGCATGTCGTCGGGGCGATCGTTTATCCAGTCCTTGAACTCCACGTCCTCCAGGATGGGCCGGCATTCTTCCATGGCCTTCGTGGTCCAGCAGCAAATGCACAGCCAGGTGAGGTCCCTCCCTTGGTAGTACTCCATCAGCCTGTTGACCGTGATGACTTGGCGGATCCGCTTGCTGACGTACGCTCCCTCGTCGTGCTTGAACGGGCCACGGAGGCACCCCTGGCAGTAGAAGTCGGCCCTGTTCTGCTCCTTCGTCCACCTGGCGTCACGCTCGTCTATCCAGGGAGGCCGTAGCGTCACGCCAAGGCGGGGCCCGAGTGGGGCGGGCGCGTCCAGGTGCGGGTGCGTGAATGAGTACCCCCCGCCTATCCAGGCGACCCTGCCTGCCTGCTTTGCAGGGTCCGCGGCGAGGCCGATGCTGGACCCGAGCACGTCGACGTAGAGTTCTCATACCGCACACTCATGGTCCGCCAGGGCCGAGAGGTCAGCGGCAGGGATATTACCTTCGATGACGGCGAGGGTGGCCTGGAGCGGGAACCTTCCGGCCTCGAGGTCCTTCCAAGTTGGGGGGCATCCTACCTTGATGGCAATTGGGTGGTGGT
>CAUYUJ010014778.1:308635-313635 GCA_963575745.1 Prorocentrum cordatum
TGCCATGGCGTAGATCTCCTCTCTACTCGCACAGTCGAATCTCGAGCAGGGCAATGATCGCGAGAGGGTACGCGATGCATGGTAGAGCATGGCATGGCATGGCTTAGAAGAGCACGGCAGATCGTAGCATGCCATAGCATGGCGTAACATTGCGCAGTGAAGCATTGAATCACAAAGTATTGCAACGCAAAGCATGGCATCGCACAGAGGCGCAGAACACAACACCGCACAGCATGTCATGGCATGGCGCCAGGTTCGAGGGTAAATGGATCGTCTTCGAGGTCTGGGCCGGTCTGGAGTCGTGGCTCCATGTCTATCTCCATGGGCTCCCGGAAAAATTCCACACAAGGCGGGGCTGATGGAGAGCACCCGCTGGCTCTGCTTACGACATCGCTTTCTCAAAGCAGAAACGGCGCTCCCGCTTAATACGTCCTGAAAACGACGACGCCCTAAAAGGTGAGGGGGCTTCTGCGGCCAAACAAAAACAACGAATCGGCATCGAATGTGTAATCACTCCCGATGTTTTTTTCCGCGGGGGCATGTTCTAGATTCTGAGGCCTATTTGGAAGGAAAGCCAGCGCTGCAGCGGCAGCACGATTCGGAACGAGCGGAAGCGCGGAAATGAGGCCAGCGCTGCAGCAGGAGCACGATTCGGAACGAGCGAAGCCCGAAAATGAGGCCAACGCTTCAGCGGGAGCAACATTTTGAAACAAAACCCAAGCGAAAACCCATTTCCCGGGAATCCTGTGTAAAAAACAATACGCGGAGGGGGGGCAGTTATCTTCTGGACGTCATCAGGGGATAGAGGAGAGTAGTATTCAGATTGTGCTATTGTAGAGAAGGAGAGAGGAGGGGGGGGGTAGGGTAGAAGGGAAGCAGGGAAGCATGGGAGGCACAAAAGGAGGGAACGGGAAAGGGAACGAGGGATGGATCAGCGGATGTATATGAAATTATTACTTTGTCCCTTTCCTCCGCTTCCTCATGTTTCCCAAACCCTTCTGTGCTGGGTTATCGTTTTGAATAGAGCACCGTGGCCTCCTCTCTTCATTTCCTCCTGCCGCCTCCTCCTGCGCTGCTCCTTAAGTGGCTGTGAACTGCACAACCGTCACCAGTTTCGTGGAACCCTGAGAGGTCCAACGGAGTCGGGGGCCACGCGCACCCTGACGGGACCTCGCTGCTCCATGGGTGGCTTCGATCTGCGCATGTGTCGCCACCTTCTGGGCCCTTGGGAGGTCCAGCGGAGTCGGGGGGCACGCGCACCCAGATGAGCGACGCTCAAAAACAGGTCTTACGCGAGATGACGTAGCGACCTTACGCGAATAGCTTACGCGCCAATGTCGTCGCAGTCGAGACGATTTCTAGCATCGCTCAGAAGAGACCTCGCTGCTACCTGGGTGGCTTCGAACTGCGCAACTGTCACCAGTTTCGTGGATTCCCGGGAGGTCCAGCAGAATCGGGGGGCATGCGCACACAGAGGAGATCTCGCTGTACCTTGGGTTGCTGCGAACTGCGCAACTGTCGCCACATTCATGCGCTTCTGGGATGTCCAGCGGAGTCGGGGTGCACGCGCACCCAGACGGGAACCTTGTTGCTCCCTTTGGGCGGCTGCGAACTGCGCAACTGTCGCCACTTTCGTGGAACCCTGGGAGGTCCAGCGGAGTCGGGGGCCACGCGCACCCTGACGGGACCTCGCTGCTCCCTGGGTGGCTGCGATCTGCGCAACTGTCCCCATTTTCGTGGGCTCCTGGGAGGTCCAGCGGAGTCGGGGGGGCACGCGCACCCAGACGGGAATCTCGCTGCTCCTTGGCGCGATCTGCGCAACTGTCACCGCCGAGATCGGGGGGCACCGAGCACCCAGACGAGACTTCCCTGCTCACAGTGAAGCAGCCAACCGCACAACTGACAGTATATTCGTGCACAAGAGTGCTGCGTAACTCTCTATGTGTTCGCTTGTACACAGCATTACTTTAATAGTCCTCTGCCCTCTTTGCGTGGAGAAGAGCTTGGGCTACGTCTCGGGTAGTGTCATGGTTCCTCCTCCTCATCATCATGCGAATGGACGCGACAATAATGTTTCCAGCAGGCTCTCGGGAAACATGTCGTTTGGGTTGTGTTGCGGTCCTTTCGGAGGCCTCGTGGCCTTTTGTAGGTACCTTGGGAAAGAAGGAGGGAGGGAGCAGCGGCTGAGTAGGCGCTACAATTCCATATTCGTCGTAGGCAACCTCATTATGTTCGCCTTCCTCCTCTTCCTCCTCTTCCTCATCCTCCTCGTCTTCCTCGTCCCCTCGTCCTCCTCATCATCAGCAGCAGTATCATCACCACCACCACCAGCGTCATCGGCATCAGCATGAGCATCATCATCATCAGCAGTAGCAGCATCATCATCGACATCCTCATCATCATCCTCATCAGCATCATCATCATCATCATCATCATCATCATCATCATCATCATCATCATCATCATCATCATCATCATCATCTCATCATCATCATCATCATCAGCATCATCGTCATCATCATCAGCATTATCTGCATCAGCATCATCGTCATCATCACCAGCATCATCAGCAGCAGCATCAACGTCAGCATCATCACCATCAGCAGCATCATCAGCATCATCAGTAGCATCAGCAGCATCAGCATCACCATCATCAACATCATCGTCCACATCAGCATCATCATCATCATCATCATCATCATCATCATCATCATCATCATCAGAATCAGCATCAACAGCAACAGCATCCTGATCATCAGCAGCAGCATCCTAAGCATCATCAGCATCAGCAGCGTCATAAACATCATCATCACCATCATCATCATCGTCATCATCATCAACATCATCAGCATCATCATCATCATCATCATCATCATCATCATCATCATCATCATCATCTTCATCTTCGTCATCGTCATCGTCATCGTCATCCTCATCGTCATCATCATCAGCATCAGCATCACCATCACCATCATCCTCATCCTCATCCTCGTTCTCATCAGCAGCAGCAGCAGCATCATCATCATCATTGTCCTCCTCCTTGTTGTCATCCTCGTTGTCATCCTGGTCCCCTACCTCCGTCAGCTCTCTCTCTCTCTCTCTCTCAGTATCTCTCTCTCTCTCTCTCTTGTTTGTGTCTCTCTAGATCTCTCGCTCTCTCTCTCTCTCTCTCTTTCTCTCTCTCTCTCTCTCTCTCTCTCTCTCTTCTCTCTCATCCTCCTCCTCCCTTCGTCCTCCTCCCCAAAAAAATCCAGAAGGATTCAGCGTAGTAACGACCGCTTTTTTCCACACTGCGCTCGGCCTCCTTCCTCCTCCCTCATCCCTCCCTCCCTCCCTTCCTCTCTCCTCCCTCCTCCCTCTCCTCCTCTCTCCTCCCTCCTCCCTGCTCCCTCCTCCCTCCTCCTTCCTCCCTCCTCTCCTCGCTCCTCCCTCGTCCCTGCTCCTCCTCCCTTCTCTCTCCTCCCTCCTCCCTCCACCTCCTCCCTCCTCCGCCTCCCTCATCCTCCCTCCCCTCCCTCCCTCCACCCTCATCCTCCTCCCTCCCTCCTCCCGCCTCCCTCCTCTCGCCCTCCTCCTCCCTCCTCCCTCCTCCCTCCTCCATTATTTGTCCTTTTCCTTATGCAGAACTTCTCCCTGTCGCACCCCGAGACCAGTTTATTAGGGCGGGCCGAGCGTTTCGCTTGAGATTTCTGAATCTTAAAAACTGACAATAGGTTCACAGACGGAGATCGGGCCGTTTTCAACATGTGGCTCTCGCTTTAGTGCCGCGCGCAGTCGTTTTAGAAAATTGCAAGCGTTCCGCGATAGAGGGCGAATCGTATTCAAAATGTGGCTCTCGCCTTAGCGCCGGGCACGGTCGTTTTATGTGCAAGAGCTTCACGGATTAAGGGCGGCTCCTTTTCAAAATGTGGCTCTCGCCTTAGCGCCGCGTACACTCGTTTTAAAAGTTACAAGGGTATCACGGATTTCCATGGTCAACGTACCAAGCATCGTCTTGTGGACGGATTCCGGATTTTGCGGTTGCAACAGTTACGTTGGTTCGCGGTGTTGAAGTCCCAAGGAATGGCGTTCTGGCACGATTCAGGATTGACAAGACGCAAAAGTCAGGTTGATCCGTGGCGTTGGAAGCCCGAGAATAATGTTTTGGCATGCTGCAGGGTCTTAAACCAGTTGTCTTCCAATGAGGCAACTCCCTCAATGGAAATGAGCCGTCGTAGGGGCCTATGCAGAGTGAGCTTGGAGGGAGGGTTTATTACTATCTCATTGATGACTCTTGGGTTTACTCTGGTCCTCCTCCTCCTTCTCAGAGCATCATAGTCATCATCAGTATCATCAGCATACTCGACACCATCAGCAGCAGCAGCATTATCATCATCATCATCATCATCATCCTAATCAGCATCACCACCATCATAATCAGCATCAACATCAGCAGCACACAGCATCATCATCATCATCAGCACCATCAACATCATAATGATTAACATCCTCATCATCATCAGCAGCATCAGCATGAGCATCCATCATCATCAGCAACATCATCGTCAGGATCATCATCATCATCATCGTCAGTATCGTCAGCAGTATCATGATCATGAGCATGATCATGAGCAGCATCATCATCCTTATCATGAGCAGCATCATAACATCATCGCCCTCTTCCTCATCAAAATCACCACCATCATTATCAGCAGCATCAGCATCAGCATCAGCATCAGCATCAGCATCACCGGCAGCAGCAGCATGATCCTCATCCTCATCATCATCAGCATCATCATCATCGTCATCATCATTATCCTCCCCCGCATCATCATCATCATCATCATCATCATCATCATCATCATCATCATCATCATCATCATCATCATCCTCATCCTCATCCTCATCCTCATCCTCATCCTCATCATCCTCATCCGCATCCTCCTCATCATAATCATCATCATCAGCATCATAAGCATCATCGCCACCATCATCACCACCATCATCACCACCATCATCAC
>CAUYUJ010014778.1:316135-321538 GCA_963575745.1 Prorocentrum cordatum
ATCATTTTCATCTTCATCTTCATCTTCATCTTCATCTTCATCACCATCAGCATCCCTCCTGTCTACTCATCCTACTCCGCCGCCTCCTCCACCTCCTCCTCATCATCATCATCCTCATAATCATCAGCATCATCATCATCATCCGCATCCTCAGTCTCATCCTTCTCGCCATCCTCAATAGGCTCATCCTCATCATTGGCATGATCAGTGCCGTCATCATCATCGTCATCATTAGCATCATCAGTGTCGTCGTCGTCATCGTCATCGTCGTCATCATCATCATAAGCATCAGCATCGTCATCATCCTCATCGTCATCATCATCATCATCATCATCATCATCATCATCATCATCATCATCATCACCATCATCGACATCCATCTTGCCTCCTCCTCCTCCTACTCCTCCTCGTCCTCATCCTCAGCATCATCATCATCCTCATCATCCTCATTAGCATCCTCATAATCATCCTCCTCATTATCATCCTTCCCATCATCCTCAATAGCCGCATCATCATCATCATCATCATCATCATCATCATCATCATCATCATCATCATCATCATCATCATCATCATCATCATCCGCATATCTATCATCATCATCAATCATTCATCATCATCTTCATCTCATCTCATCTGCATCATCTTCATCACCTCAGCATCATCATACTCGGCAATCATCCATCGTCATCATCGTCATCATGATCATCAACTTCCTCCTGCTCCTCCTCCTACTCCTCCTCCTACTCCTCATCCTCCTCATCATCAGCATCACAGATTCAGCATCTCTATCATCATCCACATCATCATATCATATATCATCATCATCATCATCTATCAATCATAATCATCACTCATTCATCATCATCATTCATCATCATTCATCACATCATCATCATCATCATCATCATCCATCATCATCATCATCATCATCATCATCATCATCATCATCATCATCCTCATGATCATCATCATCATCATCATCATCATCATCATCATCATCATCATCATCATCATCAGCATCATCATCATCATCCCTCCTGTCTCGTCCGCCTCATCATCATCACATCATCATCATCGCCATCATCACCATCATCAACAACATCAACATCAACATCAGCATCATCATAGATAGCTCCCTCATTATCATCATCAAAATCATCATCACTATCAGCATCATCGTCATCATCATCATCATCGTCATCATCATCATCGTCAGCATCAGCATCATCATCATCATCACCAGCAGCATCATCATCAGCATCAGCATCATCATCGTCAGCATCGTCATCGTCATCGACGAACCTCGTGTCTCCTCCTCCTACTCCTCCTTCTCAACATCGTCATGATCAGCATCATCAACAACATCACTCCTGTCTCCTCCTACTCCTCCTCATCGTCATAATCATCAGCAGCACATCATCAGCATCATCATCATCATCATCATCATCATCATCATCATCATCATCATCGTCAGTATCATCATCATCGTCGTCGTCATCACCACCACCACCACAACCATCATCATCATCATCATCATCATCATCATCATCATCATCATCATCATCATCATCATCATCCTCACCCTCATCCTCATCCTCATCCTCACCCACATCCTCATCCTCCTCATCCTCCGCCTCCGCCTCCTCCTCCTCCTCCTGCCTCCTCCTCCTCCTCCTCCTCCTCCTCCTCCTCCTTCTCCTCCTCCTCCTCCCAATCGCCCCCTCGCCTCCGCCCCAGGCTCGGCTTCCGCGGCGCGGGCTCTCCGAGAGGGTCGCGGTGGACAGCGTCCGCATGAGCCTCTCGCTGCGCTTCGAGCGGCCATCGCCCGAGCACCAGGACGCCTGGGCCGGCGACAGCGACGCCTCGGGCCGCTCTTCCGAGGCGAGAGGGGGGGGGGGGACGAGGAGGGAGGGGAGTGGTGTTGTAGTTGAAGAGGGACGAGGAAGGGGCGGAGGGGGGAGAATCGGGGGGAGAACGAGGGTGGGGGGGGGCGGGCGGAGGGAGGGAGGGAGGGAAGGGGCGAACGGAGGGGGGGAGGGTATCGGGGGGAGAAACGGAGGGCGGGGGCGGAGGAGGAGAGGGAGGACCCTCGGGCAGGCCCCCTGGGGTCCCTCCTTCGGGGAGCCTCCGCGGCCCGTGGCGACCGGGAGAGAGAGGGGAGGGGGGGAGGGGGGAGGGGAGGCATCGTCCTCGACGGGGAAGGCCCTTTCCCACGGGGGGGAAGGGGGGAAGGGGCGAGGGAGCAGGGCTGGAGGAGGAGGAGGAGGAGGAGGAGGAGGAGGAGGAGGAGGAGGAGGAGGTAGCAGGAGGAGGAGGAGGAGGAGGAGGAGGAGGGAGGAGGAGGATGAGGAGGAGGAAGCAGGACGGGGAGGGAGCGACGCAAGACGAGGAAACGGGAGATGGAAGGCACAAAGCGCAAAGAGAGACGCGCGGACGAGCCGGACGACACCGCCGACGCCAACGCCGCCGCCGACGCCGCTGACACCGACGACGACTACGCTTCCAGACACAGACCTCTGGAGCAGACGAGGTAGCCAGTCATCGTCTCTCCACGAGTGCAAGTAAAGTTAACATTGCTAGGCACGATCGGGGGCGGAACTGGCGAGCTAGAGACATCCAGATTCAGCAATATCTTCGTGGGGGCACTCTTGAAGCCCCCATCAAAGACCAATGGACAGTCAACGCCTTGGCAAGCTGGCAAATCTCGCGCATGCGACAGAGGTTTCCCCCGACAGGAGCAGGAGGGGGAGAAGAGGAGGACGAGGAGGAGAAGGAGGAGGAGGAGGAGCGAAAGGGATGAGGAGGAGCAGGAGCGAAGAGGAGGAGGAGCAGGAGGACGAGGAGCAGGGGGAAGAGGGAGGAGGGCGGAGGAGGAGCGAGGAGGAGCGAGGAGCGAGGAGGAGCGAGGAGGCGGAGGAGGAGGAGCAGGAGCGAAGAGGAGGAGGAGCAGGAGCGAGGAGGAGGAGGAGGAGGAAAAGCGAGGAGGAGGAGGAGGAGCAGGAGCGAAGAGGAGGAGGAGGAGGAGGAGGAGGAGGAGGAGGTTATCAGCAGGAGCGAAGAGGAGGAGGCTAGTCAGGTTGAGCAATAGCTCGGAGGGAGAGGAGGGGGGAGGAGGAGGAAGCAAGGGGGCAGGAGGGAGGAGGGCGGAGGAGGAGCAGTAGGAGGAGCGAGGAGCTGAGGAGGTAGGCTGTGAGGATAGGAGGAGTAGAGGAGGAGAAAGAGGAGGATGGAGAGGAGGGAGCAGGAGCGAGGAGGAGAAAGTGCGAGGAGGAGAGGAGAAAGGAGGAGGAGGAGCGAGGAGCGAGGAGGAGAAGGAGGAGGAGGAGGAGGAGCGAGGAGGAGCGAGGAGCAGAGGAGAGCGAGGAGGAGGAGGAGGAGGAGGACGGAGGGAGGAGGCAGCGAGGAGGTAGAGGAGGAGCGAGGAGGTACAAGGAGCGAGGGGAGGAGCGAGGAGGAGCGAGGATCGAGGAAGCGAGGAGGGAGCGGAGGTATTAGGAGGAATGCGCAGAGAGAGGAGGAGGAGCGAGGAGCGAGGCGAGAAGGAGGGGGAGGCAGAGGAGCGTGGAGGAGCGAGAGCGAGGGGAGCGAGTGAGGCAGGAGCGAGGGTGAGTCAGCGGTAGGAGGAGCGCATGAGCAGGACGCGAGGAGGAGCGAGGGCGAGGAGGAGCGGAGGGAGGGCCTCGTATCCTCGCGGTTGCCGCGCCGCGGGGCGGCCGGGCCATTCGCGCCAGAAGGGGGGGGGGGCGGGGCGGGGGGCGCGGCCCTGGCGGGGCGCGGGCCCTCGAGCGGCGACGGGCGAAGGAAACAGCTCGAGATTCGAAGCTCGAGGAGGAGGAGGAGGAGGAGGAGGAGGAGGAGGAGGAGGAGGAGGAGTCACAGCCCTCCCTCCTGCTCCTCCCTCCTCCTCCTCCTCCCTCCTCCTCCCTCCTCCCTCCTCCCTCCTCCCTGCTTTCGCCTCCCTCCTCCCTCCTCCCCCTCCTCATCACCCTCGAGGAGGGGAGGAGGAGGAGGAGGGGGAGGAGGACAAGCTAGGGGCGCTCGGGTCATAGCTGACGTCCTACCCCTCCCTCCCATCCCTTACCATGGCATAGATATCCTCTCCATTCGGCACAATCGGATATCGCAACATGCCATCGCATTACATGGCATAGCATGGTGTTGAAGATCAACACGTGGCACGACATATCATGACGTGGCGACAACCCAAAGTGAGGGGGGCTTCTGCGGCCCAAAAAATCAACGAATCTACACCGAATGTGGAATCGCTTCCGATGGTTTTTGTCGGGGGAGCATGTTCTAGATTTTGGATATGTTTGGAAGAACTGAAAACCATGCCGTGGAATGGCGCTGGAAATAATGACGCCAGCGCTGCAGCAGGAGCACGGTTCGGAACGAGCGGAAGCGCGGAAATTAGGCCAACGCTGCAGCGGGAGCACGATTCGGAACGAGCGGTAGCCCAAGAATGAAGCCAGCGCTTCAGCGAGAGCAACAGTTCGGCAAAAAAAACTAGCGCGGAAACGCTGAAATGAGGACGCGTAGCCTGACATAGCATGCCGTAGCGACGCCCCAAAGTGGGGGTTTCTGCGGCCCAACGAATCGACACCGAATGTGGAATCACTTCCGATGGTTGTTTCGGGGGGCAGTTTCTAGATTTTGGCGCCTAATTTGGGGGGTGGGGGGCTTCTGCGGCCAAAAAAATCAACGAATCGACACCGAATGTGGAATCGTTTCCGATGGTTTTTTCGGGAGGGGCATTTTCTAGATGTTGGGGCTTATTTGGAAGGACTGAAAACCATGGCGCTGGAAATAATGACGCCAGCGCTGCAGCGGGAGCCGATCCGGAATGAGCGGTAGCCCGAAAATGAGGCCAACGCTTCAGCGAGAGCAGCATTTTGAAACAAAAACCAAGCGAAAACCCAACTCCCGGAAATCCTGTGCAAAAAAACAGTGCGTGGAGGGGGCCCGACATTTCCTGGACGCCACCAGGGGAGAGAGGAGAGTAGCATTCATACTGTCTAATTGGCGAGAAGGAGGAGAAGGAGGAGGAGGAGGAGGAGGAGGAAAAGGAGAAAGAGCAGGTAGAGGAGATCGGAGGAGAAGGACCCTCCCTCCGTCCGTCCCCCCCTCCCTTTCATGGGCCTCGGGATGGTGTTCAAGAAAGACTTGCGGTCTTCCCCCCCTCGTCGGGGGGGATGAGACACCGGGCTCGCTGGGTAACCCGCCTCACTAGCGAAGCCCACTTGGGCCAGAATGCGACGGCAACCTCGATGATCCGTGGGGTGCCAACCCCAGCAATTTCGGAGGAGAAGAGGAAGACCCACTCGGTCTTGGCGGGGCCCTCGACAATGACGATGACAACGTTGCTGCCGCAACGCATGCGCCCCCTTTTTGGCCAGCAGC
>CAUYUJ010014778.1:321638-377234 GCA_963575745.1 Prorocentrum cordatum
GGGGGAGGAGGACGAGGAGGAGGAGGAGGAGGAGGAGGAGGAGGTCACCCCGTGCTCGGCCACGACGGAGTGCAGAGCTCGAGGCAGCCGCGAGGGGGCGCACCGCCGAGGGCGAGGCCCTCTCCGTGCGGCGCTCGACCGGGCCCCCACCCCACGACCTGCGGCCGCCGCGGGCACCGCGGCGGGTGCGGTGAGCAGCCTGGGCCGTCCGCCCGAGCAGCTGGCAGCCGCTTCTGACTACCCGCCAGACCACCCCAGCCCAACCCGAGGACCCAGGTTTCGGGTTGGGGGAGGGGTACGGGTTCCACGTGCGTTTTCGAACGTTCCCCGACCCCCACCCCCACTGGAGATCGATGGTGATTTCGAGCCTTCGGGTAGGCTTGGGGTGGTTTGGTGGGTGGTGAGCTTCTGGCACCGCGGCGGGGTCCCAACCTGGGCCCCCAAGGGTACTTTGCTGGCAGGCTTTTGCTTCTGCGCTGAAGTCGGGCGCACGCCAGCACAGATTGGGGGGAGTACGCCCTGAAGCATGGCGCCAACGCCGCCTGAGTCTGCGACGGAGCGCGCTGATTACGTCTGGAAACGGAGCCCGTAGCTAATCCACGCGCCTTAGTCCACGTTTGCGCTTCCTAGATACTCCCACCAGCCCTTTGGGCTCAGGTATAGCTCCTCTTCCAAAACTCTCTTCCCTTCGGGGGGGCGTATCCTCCCGCTCCCCTCCCTGAGGTTTTTGTTGGGGGGGTGGGCGTGAAGTGTCAGGGCGCCCAAGATGGCCCAAGGTGGCTCCAAGAGGGCCTCCAAGGCGGCTTAAGATAGCCGAAGATTGTTCAAGATAGCTTCCGACATACCTACAAAAGGCCCCACGAGGGCCGCAAGGCGGCTCCAAGTTCTCTCGGAGCCCCCTCAGGACCCCCCGAGGGTCCAACATCCTGCAAACCCCAATGGATGATCAATGATGCCCGCATTCTCGCCTTTTCGCTTCCGATGCGCTTCTGAGGCCCCAAGATGGCCCCAAGATGGCCCAAGAGGGCCCAAGAGGTCCCAAAACATGCAATTTCGATGGCCCCAGGGGGGGGGACGCAAACCGGGGACCCCCCCCTTCTTGGATCGACGCCCTACAAGATGGCCCCAAGAAGCATCACAGGGCTTCAAAAAGGGCCCCAAAAGAGACGCAAGAGGGCCCCACGAGGGCCCCAAGCCGGCCCCAAGACTGCCCCAAGAGTGTCCAAGAGCGTCCAAAGAGCGTCCCGCCAGGGCGTCAAGAGGCGGTGTGTCTCATCCTCCTGCTCCTCATCCTGCTCCTCCTCCTCCTCCTCCTCCTCCTGCTCTTCCTCCTCCTCCTCCTCATCCTCATCCTCATCCTCCTCCTCCAACGCCTCCAACGCCTCCTCCTCCTCCTCCTCTTCCTCCTCCTCCTCCTCCTCCTCCTCCTCCTCCTCTTCTTCCTCCTCCCACTCCTACTCCTACTCCTACCCTACTCCGACTCTTACTCATACACCTACTCCTACTCCGATTCATACTCCTCCTCCTCCTCCTCATCCTCCTCCTCCTCCTCCTCCTCCTCCTCCTCATCCCCCTCCTCCTCCTCCTCCTCCTCCTCCTCTTAGTAGTTTGCTTAATAGTCTCATTAGTATGGTTAGTATTCGTCGTTTTTGTTATTCGTCTGCTTCGCATTCGTCTTCTCATTTGTCGTCCTCGTAGTATTATCAGTAGTATCAGTAATACCATTATTATTAGTTATTATTATTCATATGAATATTGGTAGTATTATTAATAGTAGTATGAATATTCTTATTAGTAATAGTATTGTGATTATTCCTAGTGCGATTATTAACACTACTATTATTGTTAGTGTCAGTGTGTTTAATAATTAGTAGTAGTATGATTATGAGTATGATTATGACTAAAAAACATAATAATACTATGATTACTATTAACCTTTTTCGTCTGTTTCGTCGTCTGCGCCTTCTTCGTTGTCTTCCGCATCTTGCTCCTCCTCCTCCTCCTCCTCCTCCCCCTCCTCCTCCTCCTCCTCCTCCTCCTCCTCCTCCTCCGCCTCCTGCTCCTCCTACCCCTCCTCCTCTTCCTCCCCCTCCCCCCTGCCTCCTCCCACTCTTCCTCCCTCCTCCTACACCATCCTCCTCCTCCTAATCCTCCTCCTCCTCCTCCTCATCATCATCATCATCATCATCATCATCAATCATCAATCATCATCAATCATCATCTCATAATCATCAATCATCATATGCATCATCCATTTCGTCCATCTTCCTTATCACATCAAACATCATTAATCATCATCACCACCACCAACCACGACCCCCACCACCACCAAACCATCATATCATCCATTCATCATTCATCAGCATAATTAACCATCAGACAGCTATCCAGCCTCATCATAATCATCATCTCATCGATCATCGGTAGCATCATCCATCGTTCATCATCATCATACCATCATCATCGAATCATCATCATCATCATTTTCATCATCAGCATCAGCATCAGCAGCATCACAATCATCATGATCATCAGCATCATCATCATCATTTTTTTTCTCATTCATCATCATCATCCTCATCACCAATCATCATCTCATTCATCATCATCGCAGCAGCAGCAGACAGATCATCGCATTCAGCATCAGCATTCAGGCATTAAGAGATCAGCATCAAAAGTTCCCCATTCACCTCCTCATTCCTCTTTCTCCTCCCCTCCTCGCCCTCCATCCCCCTCACCTCCCCCTCCCCTCGCCCTCCGCCCCCCCCTCCCCGTCCCCCTTCCCCACTCCCCCCCCCCTCCCCCCTACCCTTTTCCCACCTCCACCCTTCTCTTTCTTTCCTCTTTCAAACCTCTTCCCTTCCCCCTCCCCCTTCCCCCCTCCCCTACCCCTCCCCTTTTTCCATTCCCCCTCCCGTCCCCCATCCTCCCTTCCTCCTCCTTCCTCCTCCTCCCTCCTCTCCTCCTCCTTCTCCTCCTCCTCCTCCAGCCTCCTCCTCCTCCTCCTCCTCCTCCTCCTCCTCCTCCTCCTCCTCCTATTCCTTATCCTCCTCATCCTCCTCCTCCTCCTCCTCTTCCTCCTGCTCCTCCTCGCCATCGTCCTCATATGTCCTCCCGTTCCTCCCCTTCTTCTCCATAATTATATACTTAGTCTTGGTAGTTTTACTGGTATAAAACTATTCGCACCAGTTTCCTAAGCAGTATGATTAGAAGTAGTAGCATCAGCAGCAGCAGCAGCAGCAGCAGAAATAGCAGCAGTAGCAGGAGTAATAGTAGTAGTAGTAGTCGCCGTAGTAGTCGTAGTAATCGTAGTAGTCGTAGTAGTCGTAGTAGTCGTAGTAGTCGTAGTAGTAGTAGGAGTAGTAGTAGTAATAATAGTAGTAGTAGTAGTAGCAGCAGTAGCAGTAGCAGTAGCAGTAGCAGTAGCAGTAGTAGTAGTGGTGGTGGTGGTGGTAGTAGTAGTAGTAGTAGTAGTAGTAGTAGTAGTAGTAGTAGTAGTGATAGTGATAGTGATAGTGATAGTGATAGTGATAGTAGTAGTAGGGGTGGTAGAGTAGTAGTAGTAGTAGTAGTAGTAGTAGTAGTAGTAGTAGTAGTAGCAATGGTAGTAGTAGTAGCAGTAGTAGTAGTAGCAGTAGTAGTAGTAGTTGTTGTTGTGGTTGCAGTAGTAGTAGTTGTAATAGTAGTAGTAGCAGCAGAGGGGGTAGTAGTAGTAGTAGCAGTAAAGTAGTAGTAGTAGTAGTAGTAGTAGTACGATTAATATTACTAGAGATAACAGTATTGCGGCTATTATGTGTAGTAGTAGTCGTATTCTTCGTATGATACGTATTAGTCGCCTTAGTCGTGATAGTAGTAGTAGTAGTAGTACTCGTCGTCGTCGCCGTCGTCGCCGTAGTAGTCGTCGTAGCAGTAGCAACCATAGTAGTAGTAGTAGGAGGAGGAGGAGGAGGAGTACGAGGAGTAGTAGTAGTAGTAGTAGTAGTAATAGTTAGTAGGAGTAGTAGTAGTAGTAGTAGTAGTAGTAGCAATAGTAGTAGTAATGAAAGTAGTAGAAGTAGTAGCAGTGCTAGTAGAAGTAGTAGTAGTAGTAGTAGTAGCAATATTAGTAGTAGCCTGTAGCTTTCATCCTTACTATTACTACGACAAATATCACTATTAGTACGACTACGATCACCACTACTACTACTACTACTACTACTACGACTACTACGACTACTACTACTACTACTACTACTACTACTACTACTACTGCTGCGACTACTACTTACTACTACTACTACTGACTACGACTACTACCCTACTAGGCCTACTACTGATGCTGCTGCGGACTACTACTACTACCTCCTACCTACTACTACTACTACTACTACTACTACTACTACTACTACTACTACTACTACTACTACTACTACTACTACTACTACTACTACTACTACTATTACTACTGTTATTATTACGACTACTGATACTACTACTACCACTACTACTACTACTACTACTACTACTACTACTACTACTACTGCTACGACTCCTACTACTACGACCTCCTCTACTACTACACTACTACTACTACTACTACTACTACTACTACTACTACTACTACTACTACTACTACTACTACGACTACTACTACTACTATTACTACTACTACTACCACTACTACTACTACGACTACTACTACTACTACTACTACTACTGCTCCTACTACTAATACTGCTCGTACTCCTCCCCCTCTATTAGACTACCACTACCATCACTACTGTTACGACTAGTACTCCTAGCACTCCTGTGTTACTAGCACGACCAGTACCCCTTGTACTCCTCCCACGACTACGACTACTGATACTACTACTACCACTACTACTACTACTACGACTACTACGACGTGTACTCTTACTACTACTACTATCACTACTACTACTATTACTACTGCTACTACGACGAGTCCTGCTTCTTCTACTACAACGACCAGTACTAGTACGAGTACTAATACTACTACTACTACTACTACTACTACTACTACTACTACTTCTTCTACTACTACTACTACGACTACTAAAACTACTAATACTACTAATACTACTACTACTACTACTACTACTACTACTACTACTACTACTACCACTACTACTACTAGTGCTACTACGGCTACGCCTACTACGACTTCTACTACGACCACTACTATCACTGCTACTACTACTACTACTACTACTACTACTACGACTACTACTACTACGACCACCACTCGTACTACTTCTACTACTACTACTACTACTACTACTACTACTACTACTACTACTAGTACTACTACTATAGCTACTACGAACTATCAACTGCTACTAGCAACTGCGACTACAACAACAACAACTACTACTACTACTACTACTACTACTACTACTACTACTCCTACTACGACTACTACTACTACTGCTAAGTACTGACTACACACACACCACTAGCTACTAACAACTACTTACAACCTACGAGCTACTAACTACTTACTACTTATTACATACGACTAGCCACTAACAACAGACTGTTACTTACGTTCGGGTCAGTATTCATTACTAAATACCAAGTACTACGTACTAGCTACTGACTCCTAACGACGAGCAACTAGCTACGAACAACTACTACCAATTTGGTCGCCACATGTCGTGTAGTAATACTACCTGGAAGAGTTCCGACCGATGGGAAATCTCTGAGGCGCCTCAAGGGCAGCTCATTGCGATTTGCGACAATCTGTTTTGACAGAAATGTGAAGATCCTCGATGAGATCTCACCCGGAGAACTAACTTCCAAAGGACCCCCAGGAATCTACAAGGATTCACTCGTACACCCGGAGAGCGACCCCTTTTCCGGGAGAACGAACCCTTTTTCCCGGAGAAAGAACCCCTCGTAAATTGCCAAGGCCACTATGGATGGCGCGAACGACCAACATAAGCAAATCCTCAAGGACGAATCTGCATGGCGCGAAGCACCAATGCAGTCTTGTTGTCATTAGTATTGTTGTTATCAGTACGATTCGTATTATTACTAGTAATAGTAGCAAAATTCAAATTAAAAAGAAACGGTGCTCTTACTGCTTGCTGTTATTAGTATTACTAGCATTCTTACCACAAGTAGTTTTATCAGTGATGTTATTACTCCTGGTTTTGTTAGTCTTGTCATTGTTATCATTGTGATGCGTTTATCTATTCTCCTCCTCCTCCTCCTCCTCCTCCTCCTCCTACTCCCACTCCTACTCCTCCTCCCCTCGCACCCCCGCGGGCCCCAGGGATGGCCCGAATAGGATCTCCAAGGCCACCTCCTTGCCCCCGATGATCTCTGTGTTCATCCTGGTTGTCCGCCCTGTTTCACTACCTGTGCCTCTCTTCGCCCCCCTTCCAGTCGGCCCAATTGGGCAACGCTTCCGAGCGGGCTGGCGGGGGCACTTTTTTTTCCTCGCTGGCGCAAGCGAAAGCGCAGGCGCCGAGTGGAAAGGTCCGGGCCACGGGCCGATCGAATTAACACGCGTGGGCGAGGCCGCCAACGGCGCGCGTGGAGGAGCAACGCGCGAGCCTAAAAGCACAGCGACCGGCTGGTGGGGACACGCGAAACGTTGAAGAACTAGGCACCTGGGAGCCCCACCCGGCACGGGCGGACAATGTGATGACCTGGGGTAGTTTTTTCGAAGATTCTGAAAGATTTGAACACTCGTCTTCGGGGCCCGGATTTTTGTTTTCTGCAGTCGACCATGACGCGCTGAATGCTGCAATTCTCAGGGCTCTAGGTGCAGTATTTCGATTAAAGACTAGAAAAACCAACGTCGTATAAAACCACCCAAAATACATTTTGCTAGTTTTTAAGCTGACATTCGAAAACGCTCTCTCTCTCCGTTATCTGGGCTCTGATTTGCGTGTCGAGAGTTCTATGAGGGCCCCGGCGGTGACCTGCTTGACGGCTTACCGCCGGCTCCTAGTTGGCCCACCCGGCCCGGGCGGACAACGCGGTGACCTAGGGTCGGTTTTCTCAAGATTGTGAGAGATGTGAAAATTCGTTTGGGAAACCCAGATTTTTACTCCCTGCAGTCGATCATGGTGCGTTTCATGGTGCAATTCTCAGGGCTCCAGGTGCAGTATTTCGATCAAAACATTAGGAAGAACCGACGTCGTATAACACCAATCAATTATTTTTGCCAGCATTTTAACATTGAGTTTCGCGGAACCCTTCTCCTCATAATCTAGCACTCCTTCGCGTGTTGAGAGCTTTACGAGAGCTTTCCGACGAGGTTGTGCTAAGAGGAATTCCGGCACGGGGTGGAGCTAGTTAGCCGACCCAGCGAGAACGGGCAACGTGGTGACCTGGGGTCGGTATTCCGAAGATTGCGAGAGATTGGAACATTTCTTGTTGTGAGGATCCAGATTTTTGTTTCCTGCAATCGATCCTTGTGCGTTCCATTGTGCTATTCTCAGGGCTCGTCATGGAGCATTTTGATCAAAACATTTACCGGAACCGTCATCGTATAAAACTTGGAAAGTACATTTTGCGATTTTTCAAGCTGGCGTTCGAGAACTCTCTCTGCTCATTATCTTGCACTCATTTGCTGTGTGACTCCTAAAGCTTCCCTAAGCGGCGAAGCTAGAGAGTTATTTGTGGCGCGCCGGGGTGCTAGCTCTGGCAAAACAAGTCTCGGAAATTGTGTCCTGTTTTGACATGTTGAAATTGGATATCTCGACCGTTGAAGATTTGTGAGAGCTTTAGAATTTGCCCACCCCCATATTCGACGTTTTCCGCTCGCCATCTTGATCTCAGGTCGATCGGGTACATATGTCAAAAAGCATGTGGGCGGGATCGGCTGTTTAGTATCATATTGGCAGGTGCTGTTGGTTTTCTAAAGTTAACTCGAGCTGCAGACGAGCTACAGAGCTGTTCGGCACAGCAATCGGAAGAACATCATCAGAAGCGCTAGCCTGATAGATGCTTGAACTTTGTCTGCTACCGGAGCTAGGTTCGAAACAACTATCCGCACTCGGTTTTTTTTTTTCAGATGATAATGAGTTTCTTGATCTAACTCGAGCTGCAGATGAGCTGCAGAGCTGTTCGGCACAGCAATCGGAAGTCAATCATCCAAAGCGTCCGTCTCAAGTATCTAGATGCCCGAAATCGGTCTGCTACCCGAGTTGGGTCCGAAGAACTATTCGTCCTCTACTAATCTTTAAAATCATGATGCGTTTCTTGATGTAACTCGAGCTTCATGAGTTATAGAGCTCTTCGACAAAGCAATCGAAAGGAAATCATCAGAAGCGCTAGTCTGAAGCATCTAGATGCCCGAACTCGATCGGTTACCAGAGCTCGCTCCGGAGAACACACACACACACACACACAAAAAAAAAAAAAAAAAAAAAAAAAAAAAAAAAAAAAAAAAAAAAAAAAAAAAAAAAAAAAAAAAAAAAAAAAAAAAAAAAAAAACGTACCATGCTATTTTGTTAAGAGATGATGATGACTCCTTGAGATAACTCGAGCAAGAGATGAAATACAGAGTTGTTCGGCATAACAATCGAAAGGAAATCATCAGACGCGCTAGTCTCAAGTACGTCCTAGAGCTCTTCGGCATCGATGAGCTAGAGGAATTCTGGGGCGGGGTGGAGCTAGTTGGCCCACCCGGCCCGGGCGGACTATATGTCAACCTGGGATCGGTTTTTCGAAGGTTGTGAGAGATTTTGAAATTCGTTTCGGGATCCACTATTTTCGTAACATCAGGTGGGTTGTGCCGCGCTCGCCTGTCGAATTCTCAGGTCTGTAGCTGCAATCTCTCAAAAGACGTGGAGGAACCGTCGGCCATCGGGGAGTATTTTCCAAACTAATAATGGTTCCGTGCATGCTAAAAGCAAGCTACAGTACTCCAGTATTTCTCTGCACATGTAGAAGGTTATTGCGCGTTGGCCTTATCAATCTCAAATCTTTAGCTGCAACTTAACTACAAAACTGAATGCAATATTATTTTGAATTATTTCCAATCCAATATTCACTTGAGCTGTCTGGTCAACATCGGAGCACTACTGCGTGATTCGAGAGCTCTACGAGGGTGGTAACCTGGTTGACGTTTTACAGCCGGCTCCCAGCATGGGAGCCGGCGGTGCACCGTCAACCAGATTACCGCCGGGGGCCTCGTCGAGCTCGAAGAGCTCTACGACTGGAAGCCGGGGGTCAACCGTCAACCAGGTTACCGCCAGGAGCCTCGTAGAGCTCTTTTTCTTGCGCGGCGTCTTTCAGAACACACGGAGGAAGCTTCCGCAAGCATACCCTGAAAGACTCAAAAAAAACACGTTTTTCGAGTTTCCCTCTAAAGTCGGTTCCTTCAAATGCTTCGATAGTAATATTGCAGCTACGGACCTGAGAATTTCTCGAGCAGACGCGGCATAACCCACTACGGGTGCGAAAAATACCGGCTATCAAAACAAATATTCAAATCTCGCAAAATCTTTGCCCAAGCGACTCAGAGCCGGGTCGGCCAACTAGCTCCGCCCCGCGCCGGAATTCCTCTAGCTCATCGATGCCGAAGAGCTCTACGAGGTACCTAGATGCCCGAACTGGCGCTGGCGGTGAACCGTTAACCTGGTCTGCGAGTCTGCGTTGGCCGATTCGAGCTCCCTGGAGAGCAGGCCAGGACACAGAGGACCTAAACAGCGAAGCTGCAAAGATTAAAGCAGAGATGCATCAAACAGCGAAGCTGCATAGAAATGCACAAGACTGCAAGTACACGAGAAAACAACTAACAATATAATGAGTGAAGCAATGCAGGCCATAGATATGGAAGCAAAGCTAGAAGCAGTGAGAGACCATACAGTAACCACTGGTTTATACAGCGATTACCGTCTCAACAACACTGAGACAAACACGAAACTAAGAGAACTAAAACAGCGAGTGCGCTTCAAAGCAATGCGAGACCATGCAGTAACCACATATAGCGATTACCGTCTCAGCACCACTGGAAGACCATGCAGGTGAAACACAACGTCGAAATGTGGACTAGATAACGAATTAATCGCGCAACATACAGAGTGAGCCAAGACACCCACCACTACTTAGAGCGAATGCGGGCTCTTATCCGAACCAAGTGAAGATCAGGCGAAGCTCTTATTCAACACACGTGCATGCACGACAACACACACAGGCATGAATAAAGGCAACGCAATGACAAATCACAATAGTTCTAACTCGAAGTATGTGGAAATCAAGCGCAATGAGTTCTGAACATCACTCGAGGCGACGTATGACCTCAATATCAAAGACCTCAATATCAAGTGCAATGAATTCTGAACTTCACTCGAGGCAAAATATGACATCGGATGCCCAAAGACCTCAATATCAAGATACTCCGATGTCACAAAACTGTCAAAGTACTGAAGAAACTCGAACTGCAACTAGAGTCAAAACTGGATACGTGCTGAGAGCAACTCGTACAAGATAACAAATGCAGCAAATACAGACGCAAGCGGCCTGGAAGTACAAGCAGACAATGCAACAAGTACAAAGCACGCGGCCTGGAAGCACAAGATAACAATTGCAACGAGTACAATCAGAGCAAGCGGCCTATGCACCTGCCCCGATAGGAGCTGTCCCACTTGGCACCAATAGAGAACCTGGCAACCTATCGTGCGTAGGCCCACGGAGAGGAGGCTGTCGCAGGCGACGAAGTACCCCAAGATATGGGACGGCCCGTACACGAGATGCACAGTGGAGTACGATACGTGCGCGCACAGAAAACCTGTCCGCACAATGCGGCTCGAGGAGGCCCCCGACGGGCCAGGTCGCCGCTGAGCTCCCCGAGGAGGGACAGCAACAACCTGGTCTTTTGCGTCTTTGGCGAAGGCCGGTTCGAGCTCCCACGGGAGCAGGCCTAAACACAGAGAACCTAAACAGCGAAGCTGTACAGGAAGACAGCCAAGCTGCAAAGATTAAAGCAGAGGTGCATCAAACAGCGAAGCTGCACAGATATGCACAAGACTGCCAATACACGAGAAGACAAATAAAAATAGAAAGAGGGAAGCAAAGCAGTGCGAGACCATGCAGTGACCGCATATAGCGATTACCGTCTCAGCACCACTGAAAATAAAAGCAGTGTAGTGTCGACTAGATCAAAGGCCTACTTTGAGGCACCACGTGACAAATCACGGAAAGTCAGGTTCAAAGGTCAATGAGCACTTAAATCAAGGAAGCAACGAATGACCTACTTTGGGGGATCAAGCGAAGCTCTTATTCAACACACGCGCATGCACGACAACACACACAGGCATGAAGAAAGGCAACGCAATGACAAATCAAGCGTGCAGGATCAATCACATGTGCATCATCTGCGCCGTTTCCGATGCTTCTTGCCGCTCCGCGTCAATGCACTCCTGGAAGTAGAACTCTGAGGACCCCCTTGTTGCGAGTCATCCTCCTCGGAACTTTCAATTCCCATTTGCAGCCTGTATGCATGAAGAGCCTCAGTCCTACGCTGAAACTCCTGTCTCGGGAGTCGGTGTAGCTCACGCCAAAGAGCACTGACATCGACACCGGCAAGGGCCCAGTCCCTGGCAGCTTGACACTCGTCCTCCGTCACTGCTGAACTCACAACTGCATTAGATAAACTCCCAGTCGTGGAACTCCCAGGGTGTGAAGTCATAGAATCTTTACAATGAGAATAATGCAACTGCTCATTCCGCAACTCCTCATTCTGCAACTCCTCACCCTGCAACTCCCCATCATGCACCTCCTCTTTCAGAACACCTGGATCAACAGAAACAGAGACCACTTCCGAGTTCTTGTTGTTGTTAGTTACTGAAGAGCTCCAGTCAACCGCAGAATCAGGCTGAACATGCTCGACCTCATCTTCCATCACCTTCTTTGGATTTCCCTGCCAATCTTCATTCAGAACCGCGGGGTCAATAGAGACAGAAACCAGTATCGACTGCAGCACACCCTCCGAAGACTGTAGCACATCTCGAGGCTGCACCACATCAGGAGACTCCTCCACCTCCTTCCACACCTTAAGATCTTCCTGCCCAGCCTTCCCAAGACAATCCAACGGAGCGTCCGGAGATGAAGCGCGGCAAACTTCAGAGCTGGAATCCAAAGAAACAATATGCTGAGAATAATGCAACTGCTCATTCAGCACCTCCTCACTCTGCAAATCCTCATTCTGCAACTCCTCGCCCTGCAACTCCTCATTCTGAACACCAGGAAGAAAAGAAACATAACCCAGCACACCATCTGGAGACTGCACCGCATCTGGAGAACAAGCAACAGAATAGGACGAGAAAGCTTTCCCACGATCAGTTGGCCCATCGGGTTTAGCGACTCCGTCGAAAGACTCAGTCATCACACCCAGAGCCTCTAGCACACGGATCTCTGGAGATTGCACCACGGCTGGAGACTGCACCACCTCTGGAGACTGCATCCCCACTGGAACGCAATGCAGAGTATGGATGTCAAAGACGGCTTGTCGAAACATGGCGAGTCTCAGCCTTCTCGCTCTCCGCCGCCACGACGAGGATGGGGAAGAAGAAACGGGATAGGAGATGGCATACAAAGTAGAAGTCGACGAGGTACAAAATTGCGCTGTCATGGCACCGCACAGCAAGGGGTACTCACACAACAAATCCGACTCCACCCACTGCAGAGACAAGAGGTGCTCAAGCCGCCATCGCACGGCCCGCCCGCGCGCACACGGCCGCCCAGGGGGCAGCCTGAGGAGACAGGAGACAGGCTTAAGCAACCTGGTCACCGCCGGGAACCTCGTAGAGCTCCTTGCACGCGTAAGAGTGCTCAGAATCGAAGCAGAGAAGTAAAATGAAATTGTTCTCAAAATCTTTTTTTTTGCATCTTTTGATGTTCATATAAGGTCAGTTCCTGGAAGTAAACCCATAGTAAAACTGGGAGCCGGCGGTAAACCGTCAACCAGGTTACCGCCGGGAGCCTCGTAGAGCTCTTTTCTCGCGCGGCGCTGCTAGAAACACATGGGGGAAACTTTCTTACGCGTGGACTGAGAAACTTGAAAAATTACGTCTTTTAGTTTAAACCCAAAGTTGGTTCCGCCAAGTGTTAGGATAATAATATTGCAGCTACGGATCTGAGAATTTCACTGGCAGACCTGGCATAACTACAGGTGCGAAAAATACGGGTTCTCAAAACGAATATTCAAATATTTCACAATGTTTGCCCAACCGACCAAAAGTTCCCACATTGTCCGTCTGGGCTGGGTGCGTCAACTAGCTGCGCCCCGCGCCGGAATTCCTCTGGCTCATCGATGCCGAAGAGCTCTACGAGGTACACCCCCGGGGAGAGCTGAGCTGCTCTGAGGACAAAGCTGATATGCACATGCTTCGCGTAAAAATCTGCTTTCTCAAAATGAATTGCCAAATATATTTTAAATCTTAGCTAAACCGACTCAAAGTCATCACATTGTCCGCCCGGGCCGGCTGGGCCAACTGGCGCCGGCGGTGAACCGTCAACCTGGCCACCGCCGGAAACCTCGTAGAGCTCGTTACTGGCGTAAGAGTGCTTCGAATCGGAGCAGAGAACTTCGCAGAGGATTTTCTTAAAATCTCAATGTTAGCATTTTTTGATGTCGATATCAGGTCGGTTCCGGGAAGTGAACCGATAGTAAAACTCCCTCGGGAGAGCTGAGCTGCTCTCAGAACACGGCTCAGCTCAGAAGCCGAAGACTGGCGCGGATACTTCTTTTTTTTACAGCCGCAGGCGGAAGCGCCAGCGGCGGGAGGTCGCGGGCGGGCCGCGGCCGCGACTAAATTACCTAACGCGCGCGGGGCCGCGGATCAGGCGGCTCACGACAGCGCCCAGGGCGGCAGAGCCGATGCAATCCAGGAGCACAGACCGCCTGGAGACGTAAGTCCAGCGGGATGCCGACGGCGGCAACGAGCCGCGACGCCAGAACGGCATCCAAAGTGTGGAGCAGGTTGCCAAGAAACTTCCACACCGAGATGCTTCAGCCCAGACCCAGCGGGTGGCAGGGCGCCCACGCTACACGGTCGAACTGAGATCCGGCGGTAAACCGTCAACCAGGTAACCGCCGGAAGCCTCGTAGAGCTCTGTTCTTGCGCGGCGCTGCTCGGAGCACACGAAAAAAGCTTTCTCAAGCGTGAAGGAAAAAGCTCGAAAAATACGTTTTGTTTATTTTGCATCTTCGCTTCGTGGACCTAGCTCGAGTGCCAGACCGAGTTCAGACCTCTCGATGCGAGAGAAGAACGCGCCGGGTGATACTGGATCGGTTTATATGCGTACCAGCTCTGTAGCTCTTCTAAATCTTCAGTTAAGGGAAACCGACAGCACCTGTCAAGATCACTCGTATGATACGAATAGTTTCGCGGATCTAGCTCGAGTAGCAGACCGAGTTCAGACCTCTCGATGGAACAGACAAACGCGCCTGATGATTCTCAATCGATTTCTGTAAGCATCAGCTCTGTAGCTGTCCTAAATCTCGAGTTAAGTACAGAAAACCGTCAACGCGTGTCAAGATGACTCGAAACGGCCGACGGTTCCCTCAAGTCTTTCGATAGTAATATTGCAGCTACGGACCTGAGAATTTAACTGGCAGACGCGGCATAACCCACTACAGGTGGGAAAAATACCAGTTCTCAAAACGAATTTTCAAATTTTGCACAAAGATTGAAAAACCGACCCCAAGTTACCACATTGTCTCTTAAGGTCGGGTCGGCCAACTAGCTCCACTCCGCGCCGGAATTCCTCTAGCTCATCGATGCCGAAGAGCTCTACGAGGTACGCGGCGTGTGCACATCACAGTGTCTCAGTGCTGTCCAGAACGAGTCGGAGAGCACACGAGGGCGAAACCGCGAATACCCAGGCACGTCCCTCAAAGCCACTGATCCAGGGTCACGGCGGAGGGCCGTCCAGCATTGAGAGTTCCCGAGGACACCGATCCAGGGAGCCTGACGGGTACCACAGACTGACTGGGGACAAGTCCAGCGGAAAAAGCTGACGGCGAACCGAGTCGCGACGCAAGAAAGCGCATCCAGGGTGTGGAGCATGATGACAGGAGTACCTTCCACAACTGGGCGCCGGCGGTAAACCGTCAACCTTTCTTACCGCCGGGGGACTCGTAGAGCTTCCTGACCATATATTATGTCAAAGAATTAGCAGAGAACAAATAGTTTTTCAGCCCGAGCTGATAGCAGACTGATCTCAGGCGTCTAGAATTATCCCATTGCTGTGCTGAACAGTTCTATAGCTCATCTGCAGCGTATAGAAAATATTCTTCACGCCTCATGATTTCCTTCTGATGGAGAACTCACGCCATTTCGGCCGCTCGAGTTCAACTAAGAAATGAACCATCATTTGGAAGAAAACATCGGTCGAACATGAATAATTTTGTGAACCTAGCTCGGGTAGAAGACCGAGTTCAGACCTCTCGATGCAATAGACGAACGCTCCTGATGCTTCTGGATCGGTTTCTGTGCGTACCAGCTCTGTAGCTCTCCTACAGCCCGAACTCACAGAAAATGGCCAACATCTGTCAAGATGACTCGAATAATACGAATAGTTTTGCGGACCTAGGCCGAGTAGCAAACCCAGTTCGGAGCTCTAGATGCAACAGACGAACGCGAATGATAATTTCGGATCATTTTCTCCGCGCATCAGCTCTGTAGCTGTCCTACAGCCCGAGTTACGTGCGAAAACCGACAGCACCTCTCAAGATGACTCGAAGGATACGAATAGTTTCGCTGACCTAGCTCGAGCAGCAGACCGATTTCATACCTCTGGATGCAACAGACCAACGCGCCTGAGTATTCTGCATCGTTTTCTGTGGGCATCAGCTCTGTAGCTCCCCTAGAGCTCGAGTTAAGTACAGAAAACCGACAATCCCTCGAGATGACTCGAGGAACACGAACAGTTTTGCGGACCTAGCTCGAGTAGCAGACCGAGTTCAGACCTCTGCATGCGACAGGCGAACGCGTCTGATGCCTCCGAATCGGTTCCTGTGATTATCAGCTCTGTAGCTCCCCTAGGGCTCGAATTAAGTACAGAAAACCGACAGCACCTCTCAGGATGACTCGAACAATACGAATAGTTTTGCGAACCTAGCTCGAGCAGCAGACCGAGTTCAGACCTCTGGATTCAACAGACAAGCGCGCCTGATGATTCTCAATCGGTTTCTGTTAATATCAGCTCTGTAGCTCTTCTATGGCTCGAGTTATGTTCAGAAAACCGTCAATGCTTGTCAAGATGACTCGAAACGGCCGATCCCGCCGCAGTGCTTTTTGGCAGTGGTATCTACCCGATCGAGCTGAGATTAAGACGGCGAGCGGGAATAAGATCGAATATCACGGGAAAAATACAAGAGTTCTAACGAATGGTTCAACTTTAAGAAATTAGCCTGGCGAAGGACCCAACCATATGCAACTGTGAATACCGCAAGTGTGAATATCGTTTTCGGCGGCGCTACCTCTGGGTAGTGGAGACGCATGCGAACACCCCCACTGGGGCCTTCGGTGGAGCTCCCTATGGGGCTACGAAACGCTGCCCTGGGTGGGGGAACCGCATGCAGGCAGCCCCACTGGGGCCTTCGGTGGAGCTCCCTGTGGGGCCACGAAACGCTGCCCTGGGTGGGGGAACCGCATGCGGGCACCCCCACTGGGGCCTCGGTGGAGCTCCCTCTGGGGCTACGAAACGCTGCCCTGGGTGGGGGAACCGCATGTGGACACCCCCACTGGGGCCTTCGGTGGAGCTCCCTCTGGGGCTACGAAACGCTGCCCTGGGTGGGGGAACCGCATGTGGACACCCCCACTGGGGCCTTCGGTGGAGCTCCCTCTGGGGCTACGAAACGCTGCCCTGGGTGGGGGAACCGCATGTGGACACCCCCACTGGGGCCTTCGGTGGAGCTCCCTATGGGGCTACGAAACGCTGCGTGGGGGAACCGCATGTGGACACCCCCACTGGGGCCCGGTGGAGCTCCCGGAAACGCTGCCCTGGGTGGGGGAACCGCATGTGGACACCCCCACTGGGGCCTTCGGTGGAGCTCCCTATGGGGCCACGAAACGCTGCCCTGGGTGGGGGAACCGCATGTGGACACCCCCACTGGGGCCTTCGGTGGAGCTCCCTATGGGGCCACGAAACGCTGCCCTGGGTGGGGGAACCGCATGTGGACACCCCCACTGGGGCCTTCGGTGGAGCTCCCTATGGGGCACGAAACGCTGCCCTGGGTGGGGGAACCGCATGTGGACACCCCCACTGGGGCCTTCGGTGGAGCTCCCTATGGGGCCACGAAACGCTGCCCTGGGTGGGGGAACCGCATGTGGACACCCCCACTGGGGCCTTCGGTGGAGCTCCCTATGGGGCCACGAAACGCTGCCCTGGGTGGGGGAACCGCATGCGAACACCCCCACTGGGGCCTTCGGTGGAGCTCCCTATGGGGCTACGAAACGCTGCCCTGGGTGGGGGAACCGCATGCGAACACCCCCACTGGGGCCTTCGGTGGAGCTCCCTATGGGGCCACGAAACGCTGCCCTGGGTGGGGGAACCGCATGCGGACACCCCCACTGGGGCCTTCGGTGGAGCTCCCTATGGGGCCACGAAACGCTGCCCTGGGTGGGGGAACCGCATGCGAACACCCCCACTGGGGCATTCGGTGGAGCTCCCTATGGGGCTACGAAACGCTGCCCTGGGTGGGGGAACCGCATGTGGACACCCCCACTGGGGCCTTCGGTGGAGCTCCCTATGGGGCTACGAAACGCTGCCCTGGGTGGGGGAACCGCATGCGAACACCCCCACTGGGGCCTTCGGTGGAGCTCCCTATGGGGCCACGAAACGCTGCCCTGGGGGGGGAACCGCATGCGAACACCCCCACTGGGGCCTTCGGTGGAGCTCCCTATGGGGCTACGAAACGCTGCCCTGGGTGGGGGAACCGCATGCGAACACCCCCACTGGGGCCTTCGGTGGAGCTCCCTATGGGGCCACGAAACGCTGCCCTGGGTGGGGGAACCGCATGCGACACCCCCACTGGGGCCCTCCCTATGGGGCCTGGAAACGCTGCCCTGGGTCGCATGTGGACTGGGGCTCCCTATGGGGCCACGAAACGCTGCCCTGGGTGGGGGAACCGCATGCGAACACCCCCACTGGGGCCTTCGGTGGAGCTCCCTATGGGGCCACGAAACGCTGCCCTGGGTGGGGGAACCGCATGCGAACACCCCCACTGGGGCCTTCGGTGGAGCTCCCTATGGAGCCACGAAGCGCTGTAATGGGTGGGTGGGTGAAACGCAGGAGAGGAGGGAGGAGAGGGAGGAGGAGGGAGGAGGAGGGGGAGGAGGAGGAGAGGAGGAGAGGAGGAGAGGAGAGGACGCGGGCACCGTCTCTTCAAAACGAGGACCCAACACCACAGGATGGTTGGGAAAAAATTCAACCGACCAAAAGTCAGCAAAAGGTCCGTCGAGATTTTCCTTGCCAACTAGCTCTCCAGCGCCCCCGAACTGGGAACCGGCGGTGAACCGTCAACCTGGCAACCGCCGGGAACCTCGTAGAGCTCTTTTCTTGCACGGCGGTCCTCGGAACACGTACAGAAAGTTTCTGGGGCGAGATACGAAAAACTCGAAAAATCACGTTTTCCTGTTTTTCCCCACATGTTTCGTGGGGTTCTGGTTTTCTTCCCTGCCGCACCGCACCCGCGTCTCACCTCCCCCCTCCCCTTCGCGGCCCACCTCACCCACCTCACCCCACCCCACCCTTCTCACACAGCAGAGCACAGCACAGCTCAGCTCAGCACAGCTCAGCACAGCACAGCACAGCTCCAGCACAGCACGGAGCTCAGAGCAGCACGACACACAGCTCAGCTCAGCTCTATGCGGGCCATGGCGCCAGCCGTGGCATTTCCTCGACACCAGAGGGGGTGCGCAGGGGGTGGTCTCCCTATGCGCGCAAGGGTCGTCCAGGCATAGCAGGCGTGGCATTTTCTCGACACCAGAGGGGTGCGCAGGGGGTGGTCTCCCTGTCCGCGCCAGGGTCGTCCAGGCATAGCAGGCGTGGCATTTCCTCGACACCAGAGGGGGTGCGCAGGGGGTGGTCTCCCTATGCGCGCCAGGGTCGTCCAGACATAGCAGGCGTGGCATTTTCTCGACACCAGAGGGGGTGCGCAGGGGGTGGTCTCCCTATGCGCGCCAGGGTCGTCCAGGCATAGCAGGCGTGGCATTTTCTCGACACCAGAGGGGGTGCGCAGGGGGTGGTCTCCCTATGCGTGCCAGGGTCGTCCAGGCATAGCAGGCGTGGCATTTTCTCGACACCAGAGGGGGTGCGCAGGGGGTGGTCTCCCTATGCGTGCCAGGGTCGTCCAGGCATAGCAGGCGTGGCATTTTCTCGACACCAGAGGGGGTGCGCAGGGGTGGTCTCCCTATGCGCGCCAGGGTCGTCCAGGCATAGCAGGCGTGGCATTTTCTCGACACCAGAGGGGGTGCGCAGGGGGTGGTCTCCCTATGCGCGCCAGGGTCGTCCAGGCATAGCAGGCGTGGCATTTTCTCGACACCAGAGGGGGTGCGCAGGGGGTGGTCTCCCTATGCGTGCCAGGGTCGTCCGGGCATTGCAGGCGTAGCATTTTCTCGACACCCGAGGGGGTGCACGAGGTGGTCCCCCTATGCGTGCCAGGGTCGTCCAGGCATGGCAGGCGTGGCATTTTCTCGACACCAGAGGGGGTGCGCAGGGGGTGGTCTCCCTATGCGTGCCAGGGTCGTCCAGGCATTGCAGGCGTGGCATTTTCTCGACACCAGAGGGGGTGCGCAGGGGGTGGTCTCCCTATGCGTGCCAGGGTCGTCCAGGCATTGCAGGCGTGGCATTTTCTCGACACCAGAGGGGGTGCGCAGGGGGTGGTCTCCCTATGCGTGCCAGGGTCGTCCAGGCATTGCAGGCGTGGCATTTTCTCGACACCAGAGGGGGTGCGCAGGGGGTAGTCTCCCTATGCGTGCCAGGGTCGTCCAGGCATAGCCTCTAGTGCGGGACTGCGTATTACCTCTCTTATCCAAGTGCCAGGCGACGCCGAATATGACTGTCACAGATGACTTCTCAACCCCTCCTCTCCTCCCACACGTCCTCCCCTTCCTTTCAACGACCACAGGGGGCACCTGAGAGCGTGACGGCGGTGGTAGTGGTAGCGCGGTTCACACAAGACATAAAATCAGCATGTGGGGTTCCTCGGTAGCGTAATTATCCAACGTCGGTTCCCCAAGTGTTTTGATAGTAATACTGCACCTATGGGCCTAAATTTTTCACTGGCGGACGCGGCATATCCCACTACAGGTGCGAAAAATCTGCTTTCTCAAAATGAATTGGCAAATATCTTTCAAATCTTCGCAAAACCGATTCAAAGTTACCACATCTTCTTTTCTGGTCGGGTCGACCAACTAGCTCCACCCCACGCCGGAATTCCTCTAGCTCATCGATGACGAAGAGCTAGCTCTACGATGTACCGACTCTAAATTAACACATTCTCTCTTAAGGTCGGGTCGGCCAACTAGCTCCACCCTGCGCCCGAATTCCTCTTAGCTCATCTTGCCGAAGAGCCCTACGAGGTATTACTCTTAAGCTTCCAGCAACTAGCAATGGGAAGCTCTACGAGTTAACTTGGCAGCGTCCAAAACCCGGAGAGCGAAGAGACCCTCGGGGGCGGGAAAACTGGCGCCGGCGGTAAACCGTCAACCTGGTCACGGTCACCGCCGGGAACCTCGCAGAGCTCCTTGCACGCGTAAGAGTGCCCAGAATCAAAGCAGAGAACTTCGCAGTAGATTTTCTAACAATCTTCAATTCATAATTGTTCATGTCAATCTTTCGTCGGGTCGCGACGCTCGGGAGCATTTGTCGACGGAATGAGCTAAGCATGTGAGAGGTAACTTCTGTAATGCAAAGCTTCGCTCTGCACAACTGGGAACCAGCAGTAAACCCTCAACCTAGTAACCGCCAGGAACCTCGCAGAGCTGTTGCACGGCGATCCTCGGAACACACGAAGACAGCTTCTAGGGCGAGATACGGAACACTATATATATATATTAATAATAATAATTTATTTATTTTTAACAACAACAACAACAACAACAACAACAAAAAAAAAAAAAAAAAAAAAACTGTTTTTATCCAACCCATGGGCCTGAGAACTTACTGGCGGACGCGGCATAACCCACTACAGGTGCGAAAAATCTGCCTTTTCAAAATGAAGTGTCAAATATCTTTCAGATCTTCGCAAAATCGACCCAAAGTCATCACATCTTCTTTTCTGGTCGGGTCGACCAACTAGCTGCAGCCCGCGCCGGAATTCCTCTAGCTCATCGATGACGAAGAGCTCCACGAGGTATTACGAATGGTTGTATCTGCAAAATCGGCCCCAGGCCGCGGAATCATGGCGCCCCTTTTCCAAACTGGCGCCGGCGCCGCGCAAGAAAAGAGCTCTACCAGGTTCCCGGCGGCAAGCAGGTTGACGGTTTACCGCCGGTTCCCAGTGACCTATCCGGCCCGGGCGGACAATGCGCGAACTAACTCTCAGAGCTTCCCTTACCCAGTATCTCGTAGAGCTCTTCGGCATCGATGAGGAGCGAGATACGAACCACTCGAAAAATCACGTTTTTCTGTTTTTATCCAACGTCCGTTCCTCCAAGTGTTTTGATAGTCGCACTGAACCTACGGACCTGAGAATTTGACTGACAGACGCGGCATAACCCACAAGAGGAAAAATCTGCTTTCTCAAAATGAATGGTCAAACTGGGAGCCGGCGGTGAACCGTGAACCAGGTCACCGCCGGGAGCCTCGTAGAGCTCTGTGCTCGCACGGCGCTGCTCGAACACGTGAGGGAAGCTTTCTCACGCGCGAGCTGAAACTCGAATTCTTTTTTAAACGTAATACTTGAGCTACGAAACGGGAATGTTACTGACAGACGCGGCAGAACCCACTACAGGTGCGAAAAATATCAGTTTTGGAAACGAAAATTAGGATATCGGACAATGTTTGCCCAACAAGCCCAAGCACATTGTCCGTCTGGCCGGGTCGGCCAACTAGCTGCAGCGCGTCCGAATTCCTTTAGATTATCGATGCCGAAAAGCTCTACAAGGTATATTCTTTAAATCGTCGCATTTCGTGCGTCCAGAACCTGAAAGCGGAGAGTTCTCCGGAACAGGAACCTTCCCTTCAGACCCTGGGGGCTCCCCAGAAGCGCTTCTGAAGCGCTGCCAGAAACGCTTCCATGCGTGCCTGCACGCGTACTGGGCGCTGGCGGTAAACCGTCAAGCTTTCTTACAGCCGGGGGACTCATAGAGCTTCCTGTCATTTACTATGTCCAAAGGTTTGGCAGAGAACGAATAGTTTTTCGGCCTCCGCTGATAGCAGACTCGAATACAAGACTTACGGAGCTCTAGACGCAACAGACGCATGCGCCTGATCATGTTCAATCGATTGATGTGCGTACGCTGTGATTCTCGTACATTCCGAGTTAAATGCAGAAAACCGACAGCATCTCCAAGGATGACTAGAATAGTACATACTGGGCGCCGGCGGTAAACAGTCAACCTTTCTTACCGCCGGGGGACTCGTAGAGCTTCCTGACAATATATAATATGGAAAAATGCAGAGAACGAATAGTTTTTCAGCCTAAGCGATTTCAGACCTCTCGATGCAACAGCCGAGCGCCCCCGATGCTTCTGGATTTCTTTACGAGCTCTGTAGCTCTCTTACAGCCCGAGTTACGTGCGTAAATCGACAGCGCCTCTCAAGATGACTCAGACAAAACGAATAGTTTGGCAACCCAGCTCGAGTATCAAACCGAGTTCAGACCTCTCAATGCGACAGGCGGACGCGTCTGATGTCTGCGAATCGACTCCTGTGATTACCTGCCCTGCAGCCCCCCTACAGCCCGAGTTAAGTGCAGAAAACCGACAGCACCTCTCAGGATGACTCGAACAATACAATAGTTTTGCGGACCTAGTTCGGGCAGCAGACCGAGTTCCGAGCTCTGGATTCGACAGGCGGACGCGCCTGATGTCTTCAAATCGCTTCCTGTGACCACCAGCACTGTAGCCCCCCCCCCGCCCGAGTTAAGTGCAGAAAACCGAGAGCACTTCTTAAGATGACTCGAACAATACGAATAGTTTCGCGATTCTAGATCGGGCAGCAGACCGATTTCAGAGCTCTGAATTCAACAGACAAATGCGACTGATGATTCTGAGTCGGTTTCTGTAAGTATCAGCTCTGTAGCTGTCCTATAGCTCGAGTTAAGTACAGAAAACCGAGAGCGTCTGTCAAGATGACTTGAACAATACGAATAGGTTTGCGGACCTAGCTCGGCTAGCAGAGCGAGTTCAGACCTCTAGATTCAACAGGCGAACGCGCCTGATCATTCTGAATCGCGCGCCAGAATTACTCTTAAGCTTCCAGCAATAACTTGCTAAGGGAAGCTCTACGAGTTAAGTGCACGACCTAGCTCGAGTAGCAGACCGAGTTCAACATGAACATGGACTAGCTCGAGTAACAGACCGAGTAGCTCGACTAGCTCTGGATGCAACATGAACGCGCCTGATGATTTCGAATAAGTATCAGTTCTGTACGGACGGGTTGGCCAACTGACATCGGCGGTGGACCGTCAACCTGGTCACCGCCGGGAACCTCGTAGAGCTCCTTGCAGACAGGCAAGTGATCAGAATGGAAGCAGACAGCTTCTCGGGGCCTTTCTCGGGGCACCTTATTTTCTATTTTTCGATGTCACTCCGATATCGGTTCCCGATCATTTTCGAACAGTAAAAACACTTGGTATTGTCCAAAACCCGGAGAGCGAAGAGACCATTCAGAAGGGAAAATCGGGGAAGGAAAATCTTTCGTGAAAAGCTCCCTTGCAACGCTGCTGAGGCGCTGCCAGAAACGCTTCCATGTGTGCGTACACGCTTGCAGACACGCGTGGAAGCTTGCCGGAAGCTCCCCCGGACCAGCTGCTGGGTCGAACGAACCGCTGCGGGGATTCTGGAGCGCCGCGGAGGACCTCCTGACAGGCACCACCACCACCCGGCTTTTAATCTTAAACCCGCTAGCTCTCAGCCAGCTCTCTGGGAATCTCTAGTGAGCTCATCTGCTTTCAGAATAAAGTGACCTGGGATCCGGCGGTAAACCGTCAACCAGGTAACCGCCGGGAGCCTCGTAGAGCTCTGTTCTCGCGCGGCGCTGCTCGAAGCACACAAGATGACTCGAAACGGCCGATCCCGCCAGCGTGCTTTTCGATAGTAAAATTCATCCAATCGAGCTGGGATCAAGATGGCGAGCGGGAATAAGATCGAATATCACGGGAAAAAAACTAGAGCTCAAACGAATGTTCAAATTTTGAGAACATATTCTTTAACCGACCAAAAGTCAGCAAAAGTTCCGTCGAGATGTTTCGAGCCAACTAGCCCCACAGTGCGTCCGAACTGGGCGCCGGCGGTAAACCGTCAACCTTTGTGACCGCCGGGGGACTCGTAGAGCTTCCTGACAACATATAATGTCGAAAAAAATTACACAGACAAAATAGTTCTTCAGCCCAAGCAATTTCAGACCTCTCGGACGCAACATCCGAACGCCCCCCATGCTTCTGAATTTTCTTCTGCACGGCTCTGTAGCTCTCCTACAGCCCGAGTTACGTGCGTAAATCGAAAGCATCTCTCAAGATGACTCGAACAATACAAATAGTTTGGCAAACACAGCTCGAGTATCAGACCGAGTTCAGGCCTCTGAATGCGACAGGCGGACGTGTCTGATGTCTCCGAATCGATTCCTGTGATTACCAGCCCTGCAGCCCCGCCTACAGCCCGAGCTCAGTGCAGGAAACCGACAGCATCTCTCAAGATGACTCGCAATACGAATATTTTCGCGATTCTAGATCGGGCAGTAGACCGAGTCCAGAGCTCTGAATTCAACAGACAACGGCTATTGATGATTCTGAATCAGATTCTGTACGTATCAGCTCTGTAGCTGTCCTGTAGCTGGAGTAAGTACAGAAAACCGAGAGCGTCTGTCAAGATGACTCGAATAATACAAATAGGTTTGCGGATCTAGCTCGGCTAGCAGACCGAGTTCAGACCTCTGGGTTCAACAGGCGAACGCGCCTGATCATTCTGAATCGATTAACTTTGCTTGCAAGCCCTGTAGCTGTCGTGAATCTCGAGTTATCTTGAAAAACCGTCAATGCGCATCAAGATGACTCGAAACAGCCGATCCCGTCTGCCTGCTTGTTGGCAGTAAAAGATACCGATCGACCTGAGATTTTTCTTGCCAACTAGCTCTCCAGCGCCCCGGAATTACTCTTGAGCTTCCAGCAATAACTGGGCGCCGGCGGTAAACCGTGAACCTTTCTTACCGCCGGGGGGACTCGTAGAGCTTCCTAGCTCTGGATTCGCAGGCGAACGCGTCTGATGTCTCAGAACCGATTGATCTGAGTGCGAACCCTGATGCTCCCCTACAGCCCGAGTTAAAACTGTCAGCACCTCTCAAGATCTCCAACAACACGAATAGTTTCACAGACCTAGCTCGGCCAGCAGACCGAGTGCAGACCTCCAGATGGAACGGACAAACGCGCTTGATTATTCTCAATCAATTTCTGATAATGAGCTCTGTAGGTGCCCTAGAGGAGTTAAACCGACAGCGCGTATCAAGATGACTCGAAACAGCCGATCCCGCCGCGATGCGTTTTTGCAGAAATGTTTACCGATCGAACTGAGATTAAGATGGCCAGCGGGGAAAAGATCAAATATGCTCAAAAAAAAACTAGAGTTTACACGAATTGTTCAATTTAAAGAACAAAAGTCAGCAAAAGGTCCGTCGAGATTTTTCTTGCCAACTACCTCTCCAGCGCGCCGGAATTACTCTAAGCTTCCAGCTGCTAGCTTAGGGAAGCTCTCGAGTCACTTGGTGGCGTCCAAAATCCGGAGAGCCAAGAGACCCTTTAGGACGGGAACTGGCGCCGGCGGTCAACCGTCAACCTTGCCGCGATGCTCGTAGAGCTCCTGACACTGGCAAGAGTGCCCCGAATCGGAGTAGAATCAAAAAATAAAGATTTTTCGAAAATCTTGATTTTCGATGTTTTCGATGTTCATATTCGCTCAGTTCCTGGAAGTCAACTGGCGCCGGCGGTGAACCGTCAACCTGGTCACCGCCGGGAACCTCGTAGAGCTCCCGTGGGAAAGGTCAGGATCGAAGCGAGAGCTTCTGGGAGCTTTTCTACAAAAACTTCAAGTTAATATTTTTCGCAGTTATTCCTCCAAGTGAACTGGTACTAAAAATGGCTCTAGAAGGCTCAGCTGACCAGGGAACGAAGTTTATATGTCAATGCTCGGAGTAAAAATCTGCTTTCTCAAAATGAACTGGCGCCGGCGGTAAACCGTCAACCTGGTTACCGCCGGGAACCTCGTAGAGCTCCTTGCACGCGCGAGAGTGCTCAGGATCGAAGCAGGGAGCTTCTCGGAGTATTTCTAAGAAAAACGTCAAATTTGCATTTTTTGGTCTTAACTTTATGTTAGTTGCTCCTAATCTTCTGATAGTAAAACTGGCTCTAGAGAGCTGAGCTGCTCAGTGAACGAAGTTTATAAGCCAATGCTCGGAGTAAAAATCTGCTTTCTTAAAATGAATTGTCCAATATCTAAATATTCGCAAAACCACCCAAAGGTTACCACTTTGTCCTTTCTGGCCGGGTCGGCCAACTAGCTCCAACCCGCGCCGGAATTCCTCTAGCTCATCGATAACGAAGAGCTCTACGAGGTATTCTCAAATATCTTTCAAATCTTAGCAAAACCACCCAAAAGTTATCACTTTGTCCTTTCTGGTCGGGTCGGCAGCTCCACTCCGTGCCCGAATTCCTCTAGCTCATCGATAACGAAGAGCTCTACGAGGTACTCATGAAAGAGTGCATCGGCAGAGCTGAGCTGCTGTCTGAGATAGTTTATGCCAATACGACGCGCAACTGGGCGCCGGCGGTAAACCGTCAACCTTTGTTACCGCCGGGAGACTCGTAGAGCTTCCTGACAGTATATAATGTGGAAAAAACAACCAGAGACTAGTTTTCAGCCCAAGCAATTTCAGACCGCTCAAGATGCCTCTGACCCCCCCCCAAAAAAAAACGAACAGTTTGGCAACCCAGCTCGAGTATCAAACCGAGTTCAGACCTCTGAATACGAAAGACGGACGCGTCTGATGTCTGCGAATCGACTCCTGTGATATCCAGCCCTGCAGCCCCCCTACAGCCCGAGTTAAGTGCAGAAAACCGACAGCAGCTCTCAGGATAACTTGAATAATACAATAATTTCGCGGATCTAGTTCGAGCAGCAGACCGATTTCCGAGCTCTCGGTTCGACAGACGGACGCACCTGTTGTCTCAAATCGATTTCTGTGACCAGCAGCACTGTAGCCCTCCTCCAGCACGAGTTAAATGCAGAAACCGAGAGCACTTCTCCAGATAACTCGAACAATACGAATAGTTTCGCGACCCTAGCTCGGGCAGCAGGCCGAGTTCAGAGCTCTCGATTAAACAGACGAACGCGCCTGATGATTCCCAATCGATATCTGTCACTATGCGCTCTGTAACTGCCCTACAGCTCGATTTAAGTACAGGAAACCGAGAGCGTCTGCTACGATGCCTCGAATAATACGAATAGGTTTGCGGACCTAGCTCGGCTCGCAGACCGAGTTCAGACCTCTGGATTCAACAGCCGAACGCGCCTGATGATTCTGAATGGATTAGCTGTGCTTACCAGTTCTGTAGCTGTCCAGAAGCTCGAGTTATCTGCAGAAAACCGACAGCGCGTATCAAGATGACTCGAAACGGCCGATCCCGCCGGAGTGCTCTTTGGCAGTAAAAGGTACCCGATCGACCTGAGATCAAGATGGCGAGCGGGAATAAGATCGAATATCACGGGAAAAATACTAGAGCTCAAACGACTTGTTAAATTTCGAACAAAATGTTCAACCGACCAAAAGTCAGCAAAAGGTCTGTCGAGATTTTTCTTGCCAACTAGCTCTCGAGCGCTCCGGAACTGGGCGCCGGCGGTAAACCGTCAACCTTTCTTGCCGCCGGGGGACTCGTAGAGCTTCCTGACAGCATATAATGTGGGAAAAAATCCAGAGAACCTAAGTCAGCCCAAGCGACTTCAGACCTCTAAAGATGACTCTGACAAAAAAAAAAACGAACAGTTTGGCAACCGAGCTCGAGTATCAAACCGAGTTCAGACCTCTGAATGCGACAGGCGGACGCGTCTGATGTCTGCGAATCGACTCCGGTGATTACCAGCCCTGCAGCCCCCCCAAAGCCCGAGTTAAGTGCAGAAAACCGACAGCAGCTATCTGGATGACTCGAATAATACAATAGTTTCGCAGACCTAGTTCGAGCAGCAGACCGAGTTCCGAGCGTTGGGTTCGACAGACGGACGCGCCTGATGTCTCCAAATCGATTTCTGGGACAAGCAGCACTGTAGCCTCCCCCAGCACGAGTTAAGTGCAGAAAACCGAGAGCACTTCCCAAAAAAATGACTCGAACAATACGAATAGTTTCGCGAACCTAGCTCGGGCAGCAGGCCGAGTTGAGAGCTCTCGATTGAACAGACGAACGCGCCTGATGATTTCCAATCGATTTCTGTGACTATGAGCTCTGTAACTGACCTACAGCTCGAGCTAAGTACAGAAAACCGAGAGCGTCTGCTACGATGACTCGAATAATACGAATAGGTTTGACGACCTAGCCCGACTAGCAGACCGATTTCAGACCTCTGGAATCAACAGCCGAACGCGCCTAATCATTCTGAATCGATTAGCTGCTTACCAGCTCTCTAGCTGTCCTGAAGCTCGAGTTATCTGGAGAAAACCGATAGCGCGTATCAAGATGACTTCAAACGGCCGATCCCGCCGGAGTGCTTTTTGGCAGTAAAAGCTACCCGATCGAGCTGAGATCAAGATGGCGAGCGGGAATAAGATCGAATATCACGGGAAGAAATACTAGGGCTCTAACGAATTGTCAAATTTTGAGAAGGGAAGTTTCAACCGACCAAAAGTCAGCAAAAGGTCCGTCGAGATTTGTCTTGCCAACTGGGCGCCGGCGGTAAACCGTCAACCTTTCTTACCGTCGGGGGACTCGTAGAGCTTCCTGACAATATATAATGTGGAAAAGAATTTCAGAGAACGACTAGTTTTTCAGCCCAAGCGATTATAGACCTCTCAAGATGACTCTAACAAAACAAACGAACAGTTTTCCAATCGAGCTCGAGTATGAAACCGAGTTCAGACCTCTGAATGCGACAGGCGGACGCGTCTGATGTCTGCGGATCGATTCCTGTGATTACCAGCTCTGCAGCCCCCCATACAGCCTGAGTTAAGTGCAGAAAACCGAGAGTACCTCTCAGGATGACTCGAATAATACAACAGTTTCGCAGATCTCGTTCGAGCAGCAGACCGAGTTCCGAGCTCTCGGTTCGACGAACGGACGCGCCTGATGTCTCGAAATCGATTCCTGTGACCAGCAGCACTGTAGCCCTCCCCCAGCACGATTTAAGTACAGAAAACCGAGAGCACTTCTCAAGATGACTCGAACAATACCAATAGTTCGCGAACCTAGCTCGGGGAGCAGGCCGAGTTCAGAGCTCTTGATTCAACAGACGAACGCGCCTGATAATTCTCAATCGATTTCTGTGATTATCAGCTCTGTGGCTGCCCTACAGATCGAGTTAAAGCAGACCGAGTTCAGACCTCTGGATTCAACAGACGAACGCGCCTGATCATTCTGAATGCATTAGCTGTGCTGACCAGCTCTGTAGTTGTCCTGAAGCTCGAGTTATCTTGAGAAAACCGACAGCGCGTATCAAGATGACTCGAAACGGCCGTTCCCGCCTGCCTGCTTTTTGGCCTTCAAAGTTACCCGATCGAGCTGAGATCAAGATGGCGAGCGGGAATAAGATCGAATATCATGGGAAAAAATACTAGAGCTCTAACGAATGGTCAAATTTTGAGAACATAATTTTCAACCGACCAAAAGTCAGCAAAAGGTCCGTCGAGTTTTTCTTGCCAACTAGCTCTCCAGCTCCCCGGAATTACTGGGCGCCGGCGGTAAACCGTCAACCTTTCTTACCGCCGGGGGACTCGTAGAGCTTCCAGACAGTATATAATGTGGGGAAAAAATCCAGAGAACGACAAGTTTTTCAGCCCAAGCGATTTCAGACCTCTCAAGATGACTCTAACAAAAAACAAACAATTTGGCAACCCAGTTCGAGTATCAAACCGAGTTCATACCTTTGAATGCGAAAGGTGGGCGCGTCTGATGTCTGCGAATCGACGCATGTGATTACCCGCCCTGCAGCCCGCCTACAGCCCGAGTTAAGTGCAGAAAACCGACAGCAGGTCTCAGGATGACTCGAATAATACAATAGGTTCCCAAACATAGTTCGAGCAGCAGACTGAGTTGCGAGCTCTGGGTTCGACAGAAGGACGTGCCTGATGTCTCCAAATCGATTTCTGTGACCAGCAGCAATGCATCCCGCCTCCAGCTCAGTTCAGTGCGGAAAACCGAGAGCACTTCTCAAGATAACTCGGAGTATACGAATTGTTCGCACACCTAGCTCGGGCAGCAGACCGAGTTCCGCGCTCTCGATTCAACAGACCAACGCGCCTGATGATTTCCAATCGATCTCTAAGACTATTAGCTCTCTAGCTGCCCTACAGCTCAAATTAAGTCCAGAAACGAAGAGCCTCTGTCAAGATGATTCGAATAATACGAATAGGTTTGCGAACCTAGCTCGGCTAGCAGATCGAGTCCAGACCTCTGGGTTAAACAGCCGAACGCGTCTGATGATTCTGAATGCGATAGGTGTGCTTACCAGCTCTGTAGCTGTCCTACAGCTCGAGTTAAGTACAAAATACCGGCAACGCGTATCGAGATGACTCGAAATGGCCGATCCCGCCGGGACGCTTTTTGGCAGTAAAAGGTACCCGATCGAGCTGAGATCAAGATGGCGAGCTGGAATAAGATCGAATATCACGGGAAAAAATACTAGAGCTCAAACGAATTGTTGAATTTTGAAAACAAAATTTTCAACCGACCAAAAGTCACCAAAAGGTCCGTCGAGATTTCTCTTGCCAACTGGGCGCCGGCGGTAAACCGTCAACCTGGTTACCGCCGGGGACCTCGTAGAGCTCCTAGCCACGTGTCATAAGTCCACGCGTATCTCTGGAGTGCGCACGGTGAAATATTTCCAATAATAAAATGGACACATACATGTACGAGTTGTAGTGCGTCTTTCAGCGCGCGAGAGCGATGCTGCCGCGGCAGCGAACATGTAGGTAGACATGTACAGATGGACAAGCATGCGAAAATACGATCGACGTCAGCAGGCGCGGCAACGCACCGGGCACGAGCGCGCGCACGCACATGCGCGCGCACGCGAATATACACAAAATCTCACGCGGGCACGCACTCACAACCACGCGCGCTCACTCGCGCGCGGGCACCCCCTCACGCACACACACACACACACACGCACACACACACGCACACAAACACACGCACACACACGCACCAACAAAAAATCACACACACACACACACACACACACACGCGCGCGCGCATAAAGACACGAACACAGACACAGACACAGACACACCCGCACGCACACGCACACACACACACACACAGACGCGGCCACACACACACGCACACACACACACACACACACCTGCCTGCCAGACACACACACACACAAACGCAAACATCTACAGACACAGACGGACCGACGCCCTCGCACTCACAAACCGATCCCCCGCTGCTCAGCGCTCTCATTTCCCCGCGAAATCCTCGCGACCCCGCGCACCCCGCCCCCCCCCCCCCTTTTCCGCCGGCGCTCCGGAGGGGGGAGGCACCGCCCCACGTCGGGGCCGGCCCTCCCTCCACTCCATCCACTCCGCCCTCGCGGAGCGCTGGGGGGGGGGATGGGGGGGTGGGGGGGGGCGCGGGCGGCGCCTGCACCGCGCGCGCACACGCACGCAAACGCACACACACACACACACGCACGCACACACACACAGACACAAACAGACAAACGCAGACACAGCCACACACACACACACACGCGCCCCCACACACACCACCTGCCAGACACGCACACGCACACGCACACACACACGCACACAGACACAGACACACACACACACACACACACACACACACACACACACAATCCACAGACACGGACACACTGACGCCCCACACTGGTCAGCGCTCTCCGCCCCCGCCACCCCCCTGCCGCCCCTGCGCGCCCCGCCCCCCCTGCTCTTCCCGCCGGCGCTCCGGAGGGGGGAGGCGCCGCCCCATGTCGGGGCCGGCCCTCCCCCCACTCCATCCACTCCGCCCTCGCGGAGCGCCGGAGGAAAGGGCGGAGGGGGAGGGAAGGAGGCGGGCGCAGGCGGCGCCAGCACCGTGCGCGCACGCACACACACGCACACACGCACACCCACGCACACACAAGCACACACACACACACACACACGCACACACACACACACACACACACGCGCACACGCACCCGAACACACACACAAACACACACGCACACACGCAAGCAAGCACATGCGCATACACGCACACGTAGACACGCACACACACACACACACACACACACATATATGCACATACACGCAAACATAAACACACCCGCACACACACACACACAGACGCGCACAAACACACAAACACACATACACACACGCGCAAACACACGCACACACATACACGCACACACATGCACACAAACGCACACATACACACGCACACCCACGCACGCACACACACACACACACACACGCACACACACACACGCACACGCACCCGAACACACACACACACACACACACACACACACACGCAAGCACATGCGCATACACGCACACGTATACAAGCACAGACACACATGCACATACACGCAAACATAAACACACACGCACACACACACAGACACGCACAAGCACACACACATACACACACGCACAGACACACGCTCTCACACACACTCACACACACACACGTCCACACACGCCTCCTGCGCGCACGCACACACACACACACGCACACACACATACACACACACACAGCCACGGAGAGACGCACGCACACACACACACACACAAACGCACAAACACACCGACAGAGCGAGTTGCAAACAACCACGCGCGCACACAAAGCACACGAACACACACACACACACACACACACACACACGCACGCACACACCCACAACCACGCCCACACACACGCACACACACGAACACACAAACACACAAACAGAAAATACACACGCACACACACACACACACACACACACGCGCACGCACGCACACCCGCACACAGACAGCCAATCACAGCCAGAACGAAAACATTTGCACAAGCCCTCGCGCGAGCGAGCACGCAAAAGACGCACGCGCGAACTCGCAAACAAGCTGCCGCACACGCGCGCGCACATTCAAAATGCAAAATAAAATGCCCCCCCCCCCCCCCCATGCGCACGCACAGGCACGCACACAGACGGAAAGACAAACGCGAACAAGACACACTCCAGGTGCAGGCTAAAACGGTAATCACACGCAACCTGCCACGCAGGCACGCACAGACACACACACACACACACACGCCGACCACACCCTCTCACGCTCCCTCACACACAAACTCCCACACACGCGGAGACGCACACATGCACACGGACGCCGACACGTACAAACACACAAGCCGCCCCCCACCCCACCCCAACACACGAAAACACAGGTGCACGCGGACGCACGCACAGTGACTGAGAGACACACACACACACAGAAAGGCACACTCGAAATGCACCCTACATCAGTGACCACAAACCTACGGCCACGCACGCACACACGCACACACAGACACACACACACACACACACACGCAGCCACACGCACACACCCAAAACCCCCTCAGCAACACACGCACGCACCCAGAACACAAACACACACGCACACACATAAACACACGCACACACACACACGCGCACAGACGCAAACACACCCGCACACATACGCACGCACGCGAACACACGCACACACACACACCGTGTAAAGCACCGACCAGACGCCAGCGCCTACAAGCCGAACACGCGCGCGCGCTCACGCCAACACGCCACCGACTGCCACACCCAACGCACATTCAAGATGCAAACGTGACGTCCGCACATATCGCACGCCGCGCGCGCAAGCACGAACCCGCTCACACACACACACACAGACACAAAGACACGCAGAAACATGGATACACAGACACACAGAAAACCAGTCACAAGGACACACAGACACCCAGACACGCAGACACTCAGACACACAGACACACGGACACAAACACACAGACATACAGACACACAGACACGGACACACGGACACACGGACACAAAAGACACACGGACATACAGACACACAGACACACTGACACACAGACACACAGACACACAGACACACAGACACACAGACACACAGACAAGCAGACACACGGACACACAGACAAACAGACACACAAACATACAGATACATGAACACACAGACACACAGACACACGGACACGCCAACACACTGACACCAACACTCAGACACACAGACACAGCATCAACAACACACAAAGACTGACAGACACACAGACACGCAGACACACGGACACACGGACACGCAGACACACAGTCACACAGACACACGGACACACACAGGGACACACAGACACACTGACACACAGACACACAGACACACAGACACACAGACACACAGACACACACAGACACACAGACACACTCACACACGGACACACAGACACACAGGCAACCGGACACACAGATACACAGACACACAACCACACGGACACAAAGAAAGACAAAAAAAAAAAACAGACACACAAGCACAGGGACACACAGACACACAGACACGCAGACACACAGACACAGAGACCCACAGACACACAGACACACGGACACTCAGACACACAGACACACAGAAATACAGACACACAGACACCAGGAAAGACAGAAATACAGAAAACCAAGCTCACAGACTCACAGACACACAGACAAACGGACACACAAACACACAAACACACAGACACACAGACACACACACACAGACGCATAGACACACAAACACGCAGACAAAAAAACACACAGACATACAGACACACAAAAACACAAACACACAAACACACAGACACTCAGGCACACTGACACACACAGGGACACACAGACACACTGACACACAGACACTGAGACACACAGACACACAGGCACACAGACACACAGACACACAGGCACACGCAGACACGCAGACACAAGAGCACACAGACACGCAGGCACAAAGCCACACAGACACACAGACACACAGACAAACAGATACACAGACACACTGACACACTGACACACAGACACACAGACGCAAAAAAACACTCACACACATACACTCAGACACACAGACACACAGACACACAGACACACGGACACACAGACACCAAAACACACAAACACTCGGGCACACAGACACACAGACACACAGACACACAGACACACAGACACACAGCCACACAGCCACACAGACACACAGACACACAGAGACACAGAAACGCAGGAACACAGGCACACAGACACACAGACACACAGACACACAGACACACAGACACACAGACATACAGACACATAGACACACAGACACACAGACACACGGACACACGGACACACTGGCACCAACACACAGACACACAGACACACCAACACCAACACACAAAGACTGACAGACACACAGACACACAGACACACGGACACACGAACACGCTGACACACAGACACACAGACACCCGGACACACACAGGGACACACAGACACACTGACACACAGACACACAGACACACAGACACACAGACACACAGTCACATACACACAGACAAACTAACACACTGACACACTGACACACAGAAACACAGACACACAGACACACTCACACACGGACACACAGACACACAGGCAAACGGACACACAGGTACACAGACACACAGACACACGGACACGAAGAAAGACACACAAAAACGGACACACAAGCATAGGGACACACAGACACACAGACACGAAGACACACAGACACAGAGACCCACAGACACACAGACACACAGACACACAGACACACGGACACTCAGACACACAGACACACAGACATACAGACACGCAGACACAAGGAAAGACAGAAATACAGAAAACCAAGCTCACAGACTCACAGACACACAGACAAACGGACACACAAACACACAAACACACAGACACACAGACACACACACACACACAGACGCATAGACACACAAACACGCAGACAAACAAACACACAGACATACAGACACACAACTACACAAACACACAGACACGCGGACACTCAGGCACACTGACACACACAGCACCAGACACACAGACACACAGACACTCAGACACACAGACACACAGGCACACAGACACACAGACACACAGGCACACGCAGACACGCAGAAACACCAACACACAACGCAGACACAAGAGCACACAGACACGCAGGCACAAAGCCACACAGACACACAGACACACAGACAAACAGATACACAGACACACTGACACACTGACACACAGAAACACAGACGCAAAAAAAACACTGACACACAGACACTCAGACACACAGACACACAGACACACAGACACACGGACACCCAGACACCCAGACACACAAGCACTCAGGCACACAGACACACAGACACACAGACACACAGACACACAGACACACAACCACACGGCCACACAGACACACGGACACACAGAGAGACAGAAACACAGGCACACAGGCACACAGACACACAGACACACAGACACACAGACACACAGACACACAGACGCACAGACACACAGACAGACAGACAGACAGACAAACATACAGACAGACAGACCGACGGGGCTAACAGCGCCACGCGCGCACACACAGACACTGACACACACACACACACACGCGCGCACACACACGCAAATACACGCGCACAGACAGACAGACAAGCACACACACAGACGCACAGAAAGACAAACACACAAACAGATCCACAGACAGACAGACACACAGACATACTGACATACAGACACGCAGACACACAGACACAAAGACACGCAGACACAAGGATACACAGACACACAGAAAACCAATCACCAGGACACACACAGACACCCAGACACGCAGACACACTGACACACTGACACACGGACACACAAACGCACAAACATACAGACACACAGACACGGACACACGGACACACGGACACAAAAGACACGCGGACATACAGACACACAGACACACTGACACACAGACACACAGACACACAGACACACGGACACACAGACACACAGACACACAGACACACGGACACACAGACAAACAGACACACAGACATACAGACACATAGACACACAGACACACAGACACACAGGCACACGGACACACTGACACCAACACACAGACACACAGACACACCAACACCAACACACAGAGACTGACACGCAAAAAAACACTGACACACAGACACTCAGACACACAGACACACAGACACACAGACACACGGACACCCAGACACCCAGACACACAAACACTCAGGCACACAGACAAACAGACACACATACACACAGACACACAGACACACAGCCACACAGCCACACAGACACACAGACACACAGAGAGACAGAAACACAGGCACACAGGCACACACACAGACACACAGACACACAGACACACAGACACACAGACACACAGACACACAGACAGACAGACAGACAGACACACAGACAAACAAACACACAGACAGACAGAACGACGGAGCTAACAGCGCCACGCGCGCACACACAGACACTGAACACACACACACACACACACGCGCACACACACGCAAATACACGCGCACAGACAGACAGACAAGCACACACACACACAGACGCACAGAAAGACAAACACACAGACAGATCCACAGACAGACAGACACACGGACATACTGACATACAGACACGCAGAAACACAGACACAAAGACACGCAGACAGAAGGACACACAGACACACAGAAAACCAGTCACAAGGACACACAGACACCCAGACACGCAGACACTCCGACACACAGACACACGGACACACAGACACACGGACACACGGACACACTGACACCAACACACAGACACACAGACACACCAACACCAACACACAAAGACTGACAGACACACAGACACACAGACACACGGACACACGGACACGCAGACACATAGTCACACAGACACACGGACACACACACGGACACACAGACACACTGACACACGGACACACAAAAACACAGACACACAGACACACAGACACACAGTCACATACACACACAGACACACTAACACACTGACACGCTGACACACAGAAACACAGACACACAGACACACTCACACACGGACACACAGACACACAGACACCGAGCACACAGATACACAGACACACAGACACACGGACACAAAGAAAGACAAAAAAAACAGACACACAAGCACAGGGACACACAGACACACAGACACGCAGACACACAGACACAGAGACCCACAGACACACAGACACACAGACACACAGACACACGGACACTCAGACACACAGACACACACACACATACGGACACACACACACAAGGAAAGACAGAGAGACAGAAAACCAGGCTCACTGACGCACAGACACACAGACACACATACACACAGACACACAGACAAACGGACACACAGACACACAAACACACATACACACAGACACACACACACACACAGACGCACAGACACACACACACACAGACGCATAGACACACAAACACGCCGACAAAAAAAAAACACAGACATACAGACACACAAATACACAAACACACAGACACACAGACACTCAGGCAAACTGACACACACAGCACCAGGCACACAGACACACAGACACTCAGACACACAGACACACAGGCACACGGACACACAGACACACAGGCACACGCAGACACGCAGAAACACCAACACAAAAACACGCAGGCACAAGGGCACACGGACACGCAGGCACAAAGCCACACAGACACACAGACACACAGACACACTGACAAACAGATACACCGACACACTGACACACTGACACACAGACACACAGACGCAAAAAAAACACTGACACACAGACACTCAGACACACAGACACACAGACACACAGCCACACGGACACCCAGACATCCAGACACACAGACACGCAGACACACAGACACACAGACACACGGACACACAAACACACAGACACACAGCCACGCAACCACACAGACGCACAGACACACAGAGAGACAGAAACACAGGCACACAGGCACACAGACACACAGACACACGGACACACAGACACACAGACGCACAGACACACAGACAGACAGACAGACAGACAGACAGACAGACAGACAGACAATCACACAGACAGACAGACCGACGGAGCTGCCAGCGCCACACGCGCGCACACACAGACACTGATACACACACACACACACACGCGCGCACACACACGCAAATACACGCGCACAGACAAACACACAAGCACACACACAGACGCACAGAAAGACACACACACAGACAGATCCACAGACAGACAGACAAACAGACATACTGGCATACAGACACGCAGACACACAGACACAAAGACACGCAGACACAAGGATACACAGACACACAGAAAACCAGTCACAAGGATTCACAGACACCCAGACACGCAGACACCCAGACACACAGACACACGGACACACAAACACACAGACATACAGACACACAGACACGGACACACGGACACACGGACACAAAAGACACACGGACATACAGACACACAGACACACTGACACACAGACACACAGACACACAGACACACAGACACACAGACACACAGACACACAGACACACGCACACACCGACAAACAGACACACAGACATACAGACACATAGACACACAGACACACAGACACACGGACACACGGACACACTGACACCAACACACAGACACACAGACACACCAACACCAACACACACAGACTGACAGACACAGAGACACACAGACACACGGACACACGGACACGCAGACACACAGTCACACAGACACACGGACACACACAGGGACACACGGACACACAAACACACAGACACACAGACAACCAGACACACAGATACACAGACACACAGACACACATATACACACGGACACACCGACACACTGACACACAGAAACACAGACACACAAACACACTGACGCACGGACACACCGACACACAGAAAGACACACACGGACACAAATAATGACAGAAAGACAGACACAGAGGCACAGGGACACACAGACACACAGACACACAGACACACAGACACACAGACACACAGACACATAGACACAGAGACCGACAGACACACAGACACACAGAAACACAGACACACGGACAATCAGACACACAGACACACAGACACACAGACACACAGACACACAGACACACAGAAAGACAGAGAGACAGAAACACGGACACACAGACACACATACACACCGACACACAGACAAACGGACACACAGACACACAGACACACGGACACACAGACACACATACACACAGGCACACAAACACGCAGACAAACAAACACACAGACATACAGACACACAAATACACAAACACACAGACACGCACGCACATACACTCAAGCCCACTGACACACACAGCACCAGATACACAGACACTCGCAGCGCAGCCTTGCCCTAGTCTGCCCGCTCCGCCCCCCCCCCCCCGTCTTGCTTCCCCTCCCTTGCCCCCTCAAAACCCAGCCCCCACCGCACCCCCCGCCCTATCGACCCGCATGCCAGGCGGACCCCGCAGACGGATCCAGCTCATTCCCCTGCATATCCACGCCCCCCCCTCGGGCCCCCTCCGAGACCCGCTGCGACGCGCGCGTCGCATCCCCCAAATCGCAGCTGCGCTGGAACGCAGCCAAGTTCTCGATCCTTCCCGCGCCGAAACCTGTGACCAATCGCGCGGCGACGCCGCCACTCGACGGTCCAGGCGGCTCCGCGCGCCTCGGGCGCACCAACACCCCCCCTCGTATATACGCGCCCTCGCCCGCGGCAGCCCTCTCCTCGACCGCGACGGGGCCGGGCGCAGGTCGCGCCGCCAAACGCGCCGACCTCCTCCGAGGGACCACCGCCTCTGACCGAGGCCCCACCTTTCGCTGCCCCGACGCTGGAGCCCTCGCCGCCCCCAGTCTTACCCCCTCAGCGCCGCCCCCCGTCTCCTCCGCTGCAACATCTTTCCCCCCCGCGACACTCGCGCACGCCACATCGCCACCTAGACCCCCGCCGCCCGCGCGCGCCCCCGCGGGCCCTCGAGCACCTCGGACGCGGCCTGGCCCAGCGACGTCGCGCTCCCCGCCGACATCCCTATCTCCAACCGCGGTCACCGCGCCACCCGCCGCCCCTGCATCCAAGCGAGGCGCCGCCGTCTTCCCCCGTGCGCGCCGCGCGGCAGAACGCGGAGCGGCGCCACCCGGCGAGCCAGAGCCCCCCCCCTCTCTCGGAGACACCGCCCCCCCGCCAACCCCAGCGGTCAAGTCGCGGACGCCTGCCGCGCCCCTTGACTCGGCTGCGCCCGAAGCCGCGCCCTTCGTCGTGACCGCTAGCCGCCCAGCGGTACCATCGACGGCGCGCCCCCCCCCTGACTCGGAAACCGCAAATTTCCTCCGCAGGCGCCTGCTCGCGGAACGCGGCTCGGCGGCGGCAACCGAGACAACGCCCCCCCTGCGTCCTCCACGGCCTGGCCCTGCACCAACTCCACCGCCGGACGTAGGCTCACCCCCCGACCCGACAGAGGCCGAAGCCCCGGCCCGATCGCCAGCGACGCCGCGCGCGCGCCCGATCCCTCGGGCCGCCGACGGCCCACTCCCCACCTCGCGCTCCGTCGCTCCATCGGCGTCACCGCCAACAGCCCCACCCCCGCCCCATCCGCCGCCACCAGACGCACTCGCATCACCGCCCCCCGGCCCACTCCCGCCACTGCCCTGCCCCTCACGCGCTGCGCCCACCTCTGTCGCATCTGCGCCCGCGCCCTGCCCCTGCCCGCGGCCCAGGCGGCAATACACTGCCATGTACGCCTCCTTCTGCTTGATGTGCGCCGGCTCGTCTCGAATCAAGCGCGGTGGCTGGTCATCGTCAAACATGAAGTACCTCCCATCATGAACGCGGCACAGAGTCGTGTAATGGCCGCTATAAATTGACCGCCCATTGTGGTAAACCACACCGACCAACTGCATCTGGGGAAGCCCTGGCAGCCTCAGGTGCTCTTCCACCCACACTGCCTCCCGCGCCTCGGTGCCCCTCCTCAATTGAACCACCAGAACTCGTGGCACACCAGTGGCTCTCGTCTGCCTCACGTGCTTAACCTGGTCGTGCTCGTCGCGGCAACACCCCGGGCAGCTCTTCTCGATTTCTTCAGGAGCACAGAAATCGCAGTACAACTCCTGCAGCATCAAGGGCCCACCTGGACGTCCATGAACACGCAGCTTCAGTACATCCTCAGCCTCGTACGCGACAGTCTCGTAATTACACACGTCACACTTCTCCCGCTTCTCCAGGACGAACCCGAAGATCTGATCAACGCACGTCACCCGCAGATTCAGCGCCCGGATACTACCGAGGTCCCGCTGCGCAAACCGACCTGTCAACATCTCTGCGTCGCGCGCAGCCACCATCAGCTTACCCCAATACGCAAACACATCCTGCTGCTGCCACGGGTCGTTGAACTCACTCGGCCGCCCCATCACATCGTCGTCGCAGTCAACGCTCGTACGCCGCAGCACACTCACAGGTCCCTGCTGCCAGCGTCGCGAGCACAACTGGTTGTACGTCTCCCACATCCCACATCCCACTGACCACGTAGCAGGTGTGCCATGGCCGCGGCATCCCTCGGACGGGCACGCACCGCACGCTGTCCCACGAAGCCGCGCGAATGCCAGCCACGTTCGGAACATCCATGTCTGCCGGGCACAGTGGCGGCCGAGGCGGGCAGGGGCTCGGCGGCGGCGGAACCGGGCGCCCCAAAGCAAACAAACTCTGTGGCCCGAACGCTGCGTATATCGCTTGTTCCCGACGGCGCTGTCGGCGGCCGGCAGCCCGCTGCTGCGCCCGCAAGTACGCCTCTCGATCTCGTTCCTGCGCCTGCTGCCGGGCCAGCGCCGCGGACACTCGACCACGCTGTAACCGACTCTGAACCTCCACACCCTCCAGTCTCTGTGACTGATCACGCGTCGCCTGCAGCACGACTCTCGCGCGCTGCGCCACGGCCCTCATCTTCTGCTCCCGAGATCCAAAGCACGCGTGGGCACGCACATACCCGAACAGCCCATAGTGGTCGGACATGTGGAACTCGGAACCCTCAAAGAACACCTTCCCTTTCCCTACCAAGTGCACCTCGGACCAGAGGTCCGCTCCGAAGAGCACCCGGTCACGTCTCTGGCCAACAGCCCCCCTCTCGCCGAGACACGAATAGAACTTATTGCCGGGGCAACCCCAGGATCGGCCCTCATACCATGCGTCCCTCAGACGCAACTGCTCCACGGCTGCCTGCATCTGCGCATCCGTGCTGTTCATGTCGCCCACGATGAGCAGCCGATGGCATTCGTCACCGCACTTCGCCACAATCTTCCCATGTATCGCACGACGCCGTTCCCATGACGCGTCCGTGGGCAGGTGCACCGCCGCCACGTGCACATGCCCATCGCCGCCGGCGCCGCCGTCTCCGGGCACCTGGACACGGCACAGCACGACCGGATCCTGCCCTGGCACAGCCACAGATTCCGCCCGCAGACCGTGCCTGACGTACAGATGCACATACCCCCTGGACTCCTGCGCCTGCGCAACGCCCGCCAATAGAAACTCCCCTGACAGCTCCTCGTACGCGCCCCCGCCCTCGCACTCCTGCAAGGCAACGACGTCACACCCGCGCGCCTGCCTCCAACGGAGCACCTCGCCAAGAAGCGCGGCGCGCTGATCCCGCGCGGTCCAGGAATGCGGGGCCACGGCAGCGCGATGCCCACCAGTAATGTTCCACGTCGCAAACGACAACGTCGACGCGCCCTCAAGGCCGTCTCCCTCGCCTGCCTCGTCCGCGGCCCTCCTCACCACACCCGCCATCGCCCGACCCGCGCCCGCCGCACTGGGCCCGGACACATCCGCGCGCGGGACGACGCCGAAGAGGTCAGAGCGTCACGGCACTCCTGGTCCGAGAGCAACAACTCCATGACATCCCGCGCACCCCGCGCGCCGACACCCGCGCGAAAAGACGCGAACGCGCCCCGCAACGCACGACACACGTCTGGCACGAACGACTCCGCCGACGCATCCAGCACCCTGGCACCGGCCCCGCGACCAACGTGGCCCAGCAGGAGCCCGAGTGCGCCGGCGATCCTCTGCGAAGGCACCCGAACGTGCGGCGCCTCCCCAAAATCTACCACTGGTGGCGGGCGCCGCCCATCACTGGCCTGTATCGGCCGCAGCAGCGCGTCGATATTCCGAGCGATTCGCCCTGCAACCGCCTCCCTGCGGCCTCGATCGTACACGCGCACGGTCAGAGACTCGGCACGCCCGAGCGCCTCCCCCGCCCGACCAGCCTGGACGCGCACGAAGATCCAAGCCTGGGGAACGCCAGACACGCTCAGAGCGTCCACGGCAGCAACCATCAGCAACTCCTTCTTATCGCTGACGCAGCTCGCGTCCCAAACGCTCGTCCAGTTGTGCGCCACCCGAGCAAAATGCTCTGGGGTCTCCTCCGCGCCGACGTGCTCGCCCACCTTTGCCGAGGCCACAGTCATCGGCAGGTCTAACCCTGAGCACAGCTGTCGCGCCACCTTCAGGAAGAACTCCAACGCCTGACGCTCCAGTCTGCCCTCCGCCAGAGCGCTCTCCGACCGCATGTTCACGACCCACTTGTCCATCCGCAGCGCGCAGCCACCGCGAACGTCCCCGAACGCATCCTTCATCTTCCTGGCCGCCTTATCCAAGCTCCCGTGCAGTCTCGGCGGCACCAGCGCACCCATGGCCTCCTTCACAGCGCTCATGTGCAGCGGGCCCAGGCTCGGTTCCACGACATCGAACTCGCGACCATCCCACCGCCCACACGCCACCCACCGATCCACCATCATGTCAGCGACACGGCCCAACAACTCCACTCCGTCGTCGTCCGGGCGCTCCTGGGACAGCCGCGCAACGGCAGCCCTCAAACGCCCCCGCAACTCTTCCACCGTGTCAACACCATAGAAATCCTCTGCATCCCCACCCGCCAGCTCCCGCGCGGCCTCACGTTCCCCAAACGTCACACCGCGCACCCTCTTCCGGTCCAGGAGCCTGTCAGCCACGGCGGTCAGACGCCGCCGCGCGACGTCATCACCCCCCGCCTCGGCATCGACGACTCAGCCAACGCAGACACGCACGGCGCGCCGTCCTCACCCCAGAGCCAAGTGTCATCATCCACCACTCTGTTCAGACCTCTGAGCCTCTCCGCCTGCGCCGCACGGACGGTCTCGAGACGGCCCAACAATCTCCCCGCCGCACGCCTCTCCTCTGCAGTCCACAAATCCGCCTCGCAGTACCCATACTTCCGCAACGTTGACGAAGCGCGCGCCTCTAACCGCAGCTCGAACCGACGGCGCTCCCGGAACGCCGTCGTGTGCCTGGCCCGCATGAAGTCCGCATACTCCGGCAAGTCTTCCTCGAACACCAAGTCCCACGGATGCCTGACGCGCGTCGTTGCGACGAACCCGATCCCAGCGACGGCCGCGGTCTTCGCCGACATGTGCACGCGGACTTTCGCCAACGTCTTCCCCTGCGCCTTCCAGTGCGTCAAAGCCCACGCCAGCTGCAGCGGGTAGTTCTCGCGCGCGAGGCCGTCCTCCGTCGTGGACGATACAGTCTGCCTCCAGATGGGCACCCAGGTCTTGCGCACAGGATCGTTCTTGAAGAAAGACCGCGGCTCGCCATTCTCGTCTTTTCCCAGATCGACGTCGTCGAACTCGACAAAAACACAAATGGGCGCCTGCAAGTCCGGGCGCGCACTGTTGTGCGGGTCCGCCCCTTCCGGCCACATGTACCCGCGCAGCGTGCCCATCGCCCCGTTCATCAACCCCGCCTCGACCCACAAGTTCTGCGTCAGCAGCACGCGCGCCCCTTCACACATGTGAAGCTCGTTCTCGATCCCTCGGAAATCGTCGGCCGCCATCTCTTCCGGCCGAGATTTATTTTATCCTTCCAATTGTGATAGACGCGCAGAGACGCAATGGGCTTGCCACTGGCAGCCGCCACCTGGTACAGCCTCTCCAGGTTCACCCTATCCGCGCCGCAGGCACCCGACGCCCGGTCCTTCCTGCCATCCATCAGCAGCGGCGCCGTCTCGAACGCTGCGAGCTCCTCCCTGCCCTCCTTCGTCATCTGCAGCACCGACCTGTTCCGGCTCCTCAACCACGCATGATCCGACTGGTCCCACGTGCACTGCGCCATTCCTTTGGTCACCTCCAGAAAACGATCGGCATCCCGCCGGTACTCCGCCTGCCGCTCGGCGGACAGACCCTCCTTCTTCCCACTCAATCTGTGCACGCGCCGTAGCACGGCGACGTCCTGGAACGTATTGCGCACAAACTGGCCCGTGGCCACCAACTTCTCCGTGCTCCACGCATCGTCTGGAGTGCGCTCCGCCCCCCTCGGCTTATTTTTCCCGTGCCCCTCATACTTGCCCATTCGATACAACGGATCGTCGCCGATGGGCGGCGCCTGCTGCGGATCTCCTGCCAGCACGACATCCTTCCCGCCGAGATACACTGGCTCGTCCTCCTCCATCTTCCTCCCCTTTCCTCCTTGTCCGCCTCCTCCGCGTGCCGCAAACTTCGCATCCGGGCCCAGAGTGTCCTGCACCTTGTACTCGATCTTCCCCAACATCTGCCGCCCGATCATACTCATCTCATCCAACACAAACAGCTTCGCCTGCCGCAACCGGTCCCGCGTCCGCAAGAAGCGTTCTCCGCCCTTTTGCTTCCAAGGCCCGCAGTACCCCACCGGAACGCCGAAAGCCCTGTGCAGAGTAGTCGCCCCATACTTCAACTGGAACGAGGCGCACCCTGTCGGAGCAGCCAGCACACAGCAATTCCGCACCTCCTCATCAATCTCCGACTGAGAGCGCCTTCCCTCGCGCATCCCACCCCGGAGGCCCGGCACCCGATCCATTCTGGTCCGCGGAGCCGTCTGACGCGCCCTCTGTCGCCTCGCCGCCACAAAACTACGCACCATGCGCGACTTCCCCGTGCCTGCCACGCCCGTGACCATCAGGCGGAGCGGGTCCTTCTCGGAGTGGCGTCCATCCATAACGATGTCGTGGGCAAACTTCTGCCAGGGGTCCAGGTCTTCGCGCAAGACGACCTCGGCCCCGTCACCCACATTGGCCTTGCCGTACCAGACATCGCGCAGCTCCTCGAGGCGCCGCTTCTCCCCTGTGGACACATTGCACGGTTCATCCAGCCAATTGAAATCCTTCGGGTTCACACGAACCCTCCCGCGAACGTCCTCCCGCGCCACATCCCCGACGCGCACGTCTGTCGCCTGCACCGCGGGGCCCGCCGCGCTAACACGCTCATCCGCTGGGCGGCGATCCCACTCGGACACCTCCCCCGCACCTGCGGCACCCTCCACACCCTCCCCTGGTCGCGGGTCGCGCAACACGATCTCCCGAGGCTCCTCGTTGGGATCGTCCTCGGCGTTCTGCGCGAGTCTGTCCACCAGCTCCTCCACGTCCTCCCCCGACTCCGCCGCATCGCTCTCTCTGCCAGCGTCACCCTCCCTCGAGCCACCGTCGGAATACTGGCCCCCCACGTCGCCCGCGGCGTCGCCCGCCCCAGCGTCACGCCCCTGCTGCCGCGCCCGGTGCCGACGCACCATCTCGCGGCGCGTCCGCCTCAGCAGCTCGCGGTTGGTCCGCACCCCACCAGCCTACAAGATTGCGCCCAGCACCTCCTTGTAGAACGGATTCGCGCGTTCGTACTGCTCCACGACCCACGCCGGCACCCACTGTCGGAGCATGGGGTCCGTGAGCATCTCCATCAACATATCTCCCCAGAACCGATCCCCCCTGCCCCTCCAAGCCGCCCCCCCCGACTTGAACCACAAATCCTGCACTCCCAGGAACCGATCGCCCCCAGCATGGGGCACGAAATCCGTGGCCCCAATGCAGACTTCCGGCACAGGGCGGACGTCGCGCCGCAGCTCTGCACCGATCATGGCTCTGCGGTCCGCCGTCGCCATGTGCCGCCAGTGCGCGATGACGTTCGCCCGCGCGTACGCCTCGTGGCAGGCGTGCTCCACGTTCGCACACTCCGCGCTATAGCCGGGCGTCACCTGCAGGCACACCGCAGGGTTCCCGCGCCTCAGCTTCCCTCGATACACGGCGTACTTCCAGTAAAACTCAGAGAGTGACACATCGCGCACCTCCTCCTCCGTGATGGACCCGTCTCCCTGGGCCCGCTGGCGCCGCACGAACTCCAGGCGCTTGTCGAACTTGTCCACTTTGCTATCCCAGTGAACCGGCTCATCCTCCGACTTGTCCCGCAGTGCGGATGCAGGCTTCAGGGCACGCGCGCCCGTCGTGTTCAGAGTCACGACGGGCATCATGGACAAGACCATTGGCAAGCGCAACCCCAGCAGCGCCACTTCGTAACAATGGTAATCCCTCTCCCCGAGCATCCTAGCGAAGAACTTCTGGATCGAGAGTCGGAGGAAGTCGGTGCCCTCGCCGTCGGGAACGTACGCGCAGACCTCGTTGACGGCGTCGTCCAGCACCTCCTTGATCTTCCGCGAGCCCTTGGGCGCTTTCGTCGCATATTTCGTGACGTACTCCACGACGGCCCACAGGTTCAGGACAGGACGCCAAACGATGTTCCCCATATTGGCCAGGAGCACGTGCTCCTCGTAGCTGTTGCAGAGCCGGTCGTTCCTCGGAAACACCGCCTGCCAGTGGCCCTCCCTGCGCCCCTTCTCCATCCGGAACGGTCTCGGCCCGACGCGGCCCCACCTCTCTCGCGGAAAATCATACCGGCAGAGCACGCACCCCTCCTTTCCGCGCGCACACGCATGTACCCCGAGCTTCGGCGGGCCCATGCCATGCTTCGTGTGGCGCGCAACCCTGTTCACCAGCGCGGACACCATTCTCCGAACCGGCTGCACGTCCAACGTCCCTGCTGCCTCGGACTGAAAGGCCTCGCCCAGAACCTTCCGCAAATTCAAGCACTCCGGCGCAGACGCAGGCACGCTCCGGACCGCCCGGGCCTCCGACGTCTCAGCAGCAGCCTCGTCTTCCATCTCCACGTCAACATCGAAGGCCCCAACCTCGTCGTCCCACGTGTATCTGCACGCGCCCGCGTCATCGTAGCAGGGGTTCCACTCCGAGACCACGTGCCCGAAGAACTCGTAGAACCGCTTCTCCAGAACGCTCTGCAGCGAAACGTTCTCGCGTTCTGGCTTCAGCACGCCGAAATCAGCGCCAGCACCCGTCAAGCGCTGCAAGCGGACCCCCGCGGGACCAGGCCAGCCCGCACCCGCTTCCTCTGCGCCGTCACCGCCCTCACCATCCTCCACAGGACTCTCTCCCAGCGCGCCCACAGGCGCGGAAATCTCTCGGCCGACACGCTCGAACGCAACATTTCGGTCGCCTCCCCGACCGCGCGCACCCTCATCAACATCCACGATCACCAACCACCCGCGATCCACCAGCGCGTCAAGCAGCGCATCAGCCCTGCCCACGAACTCATCCTCATCGTCGTCGTCCGCGCCATCCTCACTCCCAGACCCTGAAGCCGCCGTATCCTCACCCCCGCGACCCCTGGATGCACGCGCGCCTGGCCGGCCGGCAGCGGCGCGCAGCACCCGCTCCAGGACCGCGAGAGCAGCAACGCGGCGCTTCTGCTCCTGCGGGGGCCAAGCCATCGGCCCCGCCTCCAGCGATGGCAAACACGCCGCCAAGTCGCTGGTCACGCTCGGCGGGAGCATGTTGCCCTCCCCGTCCACGTCCGCACGCACCCGCGCAACCTCGGGCCCCGGCAACCCTACGCTGAACCCGTGGTAGTGCAGATTCCCTCCCGCGCCACACTCGGCCCTGGCCATGGCCATGTACTTGAACTGCTCAGAGTGCGGCAGCACGGCGGGCATCACCATCCGCATGTTCAGCCCACCCGCAGGGCCATCATGTACGCCACCAGGTCCGGGTTGTCCCGAGCGAACCGAAAGCGCTCCTCTCGCCCGTCACCCACCCAATCCCCGAGAGCGCGCTCCCCTGCCGCTTGCGCCCCCCGGCCTCCTCCCATGCGCTGAATGTCAAACGCGGCATTGTAGAACGGATTCTGCGTCCACCAGATGGACGGGTGCCGGCCGAGCCCGACAACATCCGGCACGAGAGGCCGCCTGCGCTGAGTCCGACCGTTCCCCGCCGGCAGGTCCATCTCGCGCAGGAACCGCCTGCCGACATGCTCCGCGCCGTCCGCCAGAGGGCCCTCGACCCAGGGTGGGTGCCAGGACAGGTGCTTCACAGTACTCTGCAACTTCTTAGACTCATAGGACCAATGCATCGTGGTCGAGGGCACGTCGCGCCCAACGTTCGCCAGCTGACCCACCAGGATCCGCACCCGGTCCTCGCTCTCCAAGATCTGCCTGAGCCCACCCTTGGTCATCACACTCGGGCCCTGCACCGCGAGCCCCGCCCGCCTGTACATGGTCCGATACACGCCGAAACCCTTCGCCCGGGCCTCGTTCAGGAGCAGCACGTTCACCATGGCCCACATCACGCGCTGCCACGCGGACCACCAACGAACTGCCCGGTGCGGTAGCGCATCAGGTGCTGCACCCACTCCTGCACGGAGACCCGGCGAGGACGGTCCTCGAAAAGGTCGCCGATGCCCATCGGGAACTCCAACGGGAACGCCCTCGCGAAGCGACCGACGGAACGCGCCGGGATCGGGTCGTCACTCTGGCCAGGCCACCCGTAAATCATCCGCTCCCCCGTCCGCGCGACCTCCTCGTCCTCGTCAAACTCCGGCAAACTCTCCTCCACGCACCCCGTATCCTTGTCCTGAGCAGCTCCCACGAACCTGCCAGCCATGGCCAACTCCAGCATCACATCGTCCAGGACCGCCTCTGGAGTCACGCCCCCGCCCGGGTCAGAGAACGGCCCCCCGACCCGCGGCCCCATCCAGTGCACGAGGAAATCGACGCACACGCACTCCACGGGCACCCGATCCCTCTGCACGGCCACCACTTTGCTCTCCCCCCGCGCCGCGTCCAGCAAGCGCCCGAACAGGTCCCCCGTCGTCTCGTCGTCACCAAACTTCAGCCCCTCCAAATGACCCTCCGCCTCCGGCTGCAGCCCCGCCCACCATCGCTGCACAGCCCCGCCGTACCTGAACTGCGCCTTTTCAAGCCAAGCACTGAACACATCGCGATCGACGGCCATGGCCTCGTCTCCGTCCCCGACATCGAACTGATCCTCATCTGCCTCCTCGGCACCACCGTCGCCCGCGGCGTCCTGGCCGCCCTCGTCGCCACGCTGTGCGCCGTCGCCGTCGCGGACTCTTGCCCCGCGCTGAGCCTCGTCACGCGGCCCCACGAAGTGCACGGCGAAGCCCGCGGCAATAAACTGCCGCGGCGTGACGACGTCGACGCCACACGGAACAGCATCCCTGGCAATGGCCTCCGCCCGAGTCACCGGCTCGGGCCCCTCGGCTTCCCCCGCCTCGTCCCCCGACAGCACGGCGCCGTCGTCGCTCTCCTTCGGCGCATAGCACCAGATGATGTCGTCGTCCGGCAGCACATCAAACAAACGCGGGTCGTAGTACTTGTGCATGGGCTCATTCGCAGTGCCGCCCAGGCGCCAGGGCCCGTACGTGCCGGCGAACGCGCACAGCGCCCTCAGCACGTGCCCACAGTAGCGCCAGCGCACGTGCAGGCCCTCGACCACCTCCTTCCCGAAACCAACGTTCCGCCGCAGCATCAGACTGAAGGGCACCTTCCTCGGATGCCAGGGCAGCATCACCCGCGGCTCCACGTTCTCCTGAAGCTCCCTCCCCCTGCCGCCACGGTCGTAGTCGATGATCACTTCCCCACTGAGCAGCACCTCCGCGACCCGACCGGGAAACACCAGGCGCCCGTACACGTCCACGCCGAAGCGCTGCCGCTCCTCGTCCGTGGCCCCCGCGGCAATGCGCTCCGGGCGGTGCGGGTCGTCGGGGCGCTCGCCAGGTCCGCGCACCGAGTTCACGCGATCCCCGACGCGGTACATCATGACGCCGCGCGAACCCGGCCACATCCTGCGGGAACGAGATGATGTTCTTGCGGAACTTGCGCAGCCCTGTCCGGGACACGGTGGCCAGATGCACCTGCATGTGGTCCAGAGCAATGAGCAGGCTCTCCGTGAGCGTGGCCTGGTCGAACAGGTCGCGCAGGTCATCGGAGGGGAACCGGACGCACGGGTCCATGTGATTCTGCGCGGTGCGGAGACCCACCACCTGATACAGGTCGTCTTCCGTGGGCGCGGCCGCCGCCTGCTTGTCCAGATCCCGCCTACACCGCATGCACACGCCCGCGCACTCAGGGCGAAGCCATCCGGCGGGTCGCTCGGCGGCACCTCGTCCCACTCGGCCACCTCCGTGCTGCACGCAGCCAGCCCGTCCCCGCCGCGACGCAGCAGCTGCATCTCATCCGCCAGCTGGTCCGGCGGCTCGAAGGCAGGGTGGAACGCCGGGAACCGCTCCTGGCACTCGTGGCACGTGAACTTCACCATGCGCGCCAGGATCGCCTGCGCCGCCTGCACGGCCCGCACGGACGCATCGCGCAGCTGCACGTCATACTTCGCCACGCGCAGCGGCACCGTCTTCAGCGCCAGCAGCATGCACTTCTGGTGTACGTCCCCTGCCTCGACACGGCCTCGGTGATCCAGTGTGGGCGTCCACGCTCCCGCGGTTCCAAACGCATCGCGCAACTCCGCTCGCGGTCGGAACTCCCAGTGGCCAGCCTGTGGCGCGCCTGCAAACACAAACACTCCCCGCTTCCCTGGGCGCGCGCGGTCGCCCGGGGCCCACCGACTTCGGAGCACAACCCTCAAGTCATTCCCGTACCGACCGCGCTTCTTCGCCGGGCGCCCTCGACCACGCCCCGCGCGACCCGCCCCCCGCGCTTCCTGACCGGCCTGATGCAACGCGTCGAGCCCCTCTTTCGCAGCGCGCTCGCCCGCGCAGCCCTCAGGCAGCAGCCCCGCCACGGCCGCGTCCTCCTGCAGCTGGCCCACCCAGACGCGCCCAGGGTTCTCCCCCTCCTCCGCTCTGCGCTCCCGCGGGCCCTGACCCCGCCACCACGCCCCCGCCATGTGCGCGGGCTCTGTCCACCCGGCAGGCCGCTCCACAGGCAACACGACCACGTCGTCATCCCGAACCACGTTCGCTGCGAAGCCGGCCGCGACCCGCGACTCGCGCTGCCACAGAGCCTGGAAATCGTCCGCAACGCCCCCGTCCGGCTCATCGCAGCACCGCACCGCCCGCCACTGCGTCCCGCCGCTCTCGGACACGACCGGCGTCTGCAACATACTACACTCGAAACGCACTCGGGGCCACTTCGAGCGACGACGAAAATCCTCCCCCACGGCTATCGCCTCCCAAGACGAACGCTCCGCGCTCGGATCACGACCGCGCGCGCGATCCCCCATCTCCAGCAGCACGCGCCCGAACCGCCCTGGCCGCCCCGGCTCCATCAGCGCACCCCACAACTTGACGCCGTCCGACCCCTGGATCCGAAAACTACCCCGATCGCACTGACGACACGACACCAGGTACTCGCGGACGGCACCGACCAATGCCAACATGCGCTTGTCATTGAGGTGGGGCACGGACGCAACTGCCCACGCCCGCGCATCCCCACCTCCGGCGCGACGCGGCGCGCTCCCGCGCCCCTCCTCGGCCGCTCGCGCCTCTGCCCAGTCTGCCTCCGTCGGCGGCACAGCACCAGCGAAACGCACCAGCTCCGCATCGAGCGCGCTGCGCAGCTCGCGCGGCAGCGGTGCCGCGTCTTCTTCCGAGGCGCACTCATGATCTGACGCAGAACGCTCGTCGTCGCAATCCGATGCCGATAACTCCGACATGCCGCCGCAAGCCTCGTCACCATTGCCCTCCTCATCCACGGCTCCGCGGACCGCACCGCCCGCTTCGGCCCTCTCATCGGCGGACGTCTTGCGCTCGAGTCTCCGGCGCCCCCGGCGCGCCTCCGGCACCTCCGCGCCCCCCTCGCCAGCTTGCCCCTCCTCCGCGCCCCTGCGCCCCGCTCCGCTCGCAGCGGCCTCCGCCTCGGACGTCTTGCGCCCCAACCGCCGCTTCCGCGCCCCGCCGCGCACCACGACGGGCTCGGCAGCCTCCGCCTCGGATGTCTTCCGCCCAGGCGCCGCTTCCGAGCGCCGCCGCGCATCTCCCCCCCACCGCCGCCATCGTCCGCGCCGCCGCCCTGCTGCATCGCACCCTCCACGGCGTCGCCGCCCCCCCCCACCGAGCGCAGCGCCCTGGTCTCTCGACGCACCAGCCGCCGCCGCACACCGATGCGCCGCCCCCGTCAACCACCCCTCCCAATCCAAGTCGGCGTCGCGAACCCTGCAGTACTCATCCCCTCGCGCGCGCGCAGCGCAGGCAGGGAGAAGCAGGCGCCAGCAGTGGCACCGATCGCACTGCGCCCAATTCCGCATACAGAACAAGTGCGACGCCCCGTCGTCGGCTCCCCCGCACGCCTCGGGCCTGGCGCCGCCGTCGCCGCCCCCCTGCGGATCCTCTCCGGGCGAATGCCCCATTTTCTCGTTCGCGTGCAGCCTGTTCTCCTTCGAACGCGGATCAATGTGCGGATAGCACTGCGGGCCTGCGTACGGCTTCAGATACTGCTGCTTCATTGGGTACCGCCGGATCTCCTCGATGGTCAACCGCAACGCCTCCACGCAGTCCTTCTCGCTACATTTCATTTCGGAAGCTTGCAGCTGCCCCAGGTACTTGTTGAAGACCGCCCTGCTGTACCACATGAACACCTTCCCCCCCTGCTGCCCATTGTAGGACTCCCTCTCCGATCCGAACCGAGTAGTTCCCTCCCCGCAGCGATCCTGCAGTGTCCGCACCCCTGCCCCCTTCTCGTATACGAAGCCGGAACGGCCATGGTTCTTATGAGTTCGGAGATTGTCATGGACTTGCTTGAGGCACTGCTCGTACTCGCTGTTCGTTAACACAAATCGCTTGTGCTCGTCCACATCACACAAGGACTTCAGCTCAGGCTTCATCTTCGACGCCACGTCCCACATCGCGTGCCGCGCGTACCACTGCTTAGATGGCTTGTTTGCCTTGAGCGCGAACTCCTGGAACTTATCCAACGCGCCTGCAGGAATCGGGCCCCTGACGCGCCCGTGCGGGCACCCATATCGAGCGCACTTCCCGCACACGTCGCTCCCCGTCTTCGGCCGAAACCGGCACTGCT
>CAUYUJ010014779.1:2500-5000 GCA_963575745.1 Prorocentrum cordatum
GAGGAACACGGGGGGGGTCACAAACCTCAAGACGCCCTAAGGTCAACGGCCGGATCCGCCTCCGAGTCCGAGCGCGCCCTCCGAGTCGGAGCGCGCGGTCTTCCCTGCGCGGCCTCTCTGCAGGCGCAGCGGTCTCCTCGACCTCGGCCCGTGGGGCCAGTTGCCGGGCCCCGGGGCCGTCAACAGTGGATCCTGCACCGCGAAGAAGAACGATGCCCCCGGGGAGGGGTCGGGACCCCCCGGGGCCGCGGATGGAAAAAGACGCGTTGGCGGATGTCAGAGAGGGCCCTCTCTCCTGCATCGACCGCTCGGTGGGGAAAGGCCCAGGCCTCCGCGATCGGCGGCCCATCAGCCCCCTCCCACCCCACCCCCCCTGGGGCCATGGCTCGTGGCCTTCCATCTTGGCCCTCACGTCGTGGCCCATGCGTGCAGCTGTCTGGGGTTTTCGGGAATTGTGAAATGAAAACTAGTCGCCCATCGTCGTCGCCGCCCCCCCCTCCGTAGAGACCTTGTGCTTATTTGCTGTGACAAGTCGTTGCCCCGTGGGGGGGGGGGCGGGTAATGGTAACGCTTGGGCGGTGCCGCACTGCGATCGCCTTAGTACGCCGCGAGCACCAGCACGTTGGGGGGGGCTCGAGGCCTCACCCCTACGTGACGTACGATCATTACCATTACCCAGGGAGGGGGGGCAACGAGCGCTACGCGCCAGAGGATGACAAAATAATCTTGTGTCCGAGATCGTCTCCGTCGTCGCCGCGGGTCGGGGGGGGGGGCGAGGCAGAGGGAGGAGGAGGGGCGGCAGAGCGAGGCCCTCTCTGCACTTCTCGTGGTCGCCTTCGGCCTCCTTATTCTCGGGAGCCTCTTGGGTGAAGGGGCCTCTTGAGTACCTTTCGAAGGCCCCTTGGGGGCACCAAGGAGCTTCTTGGCCTTCGGAGACCGTAGTGGGGGCCGTCGTGGGGCCATCTTGGGGGCTTTCGGTCGCCCTTCGCGCGGCCTCCCGATCTCCCTTCAGGGTCGGCGGAACCAGCTGCAAGGCCTCTCAAATCAGCCGCCGGAGCCAGCACCCAATGCGGAGCTGCCCAGAGCAACACTGGGCCCCTGACATCGAAGTGCAGCCGATGCCAGAAATGGAATGGGAACTCCTCCGAGTCTAGCCCTCTTGCCCGATCGATTTCTTTGACAACGCGTGGCTGCCAGGTGCCCACCGAGGGAACTCTGGGCCCGGTTCGCACCTTTTTGCCGCTCCTTTCTCCTCCTGCTTCGCCCGCCCTTTGTGCTCCTCCCTCCGCCTCTTTCTCTTTCTAGTCCTAATGTTTGGGGGGAACAAAACAGTAACCGCTGCTCCCTGGATTTCTCGTAGGGTGCGTTCTGATCAGGACTTCGAAGCGCATCCGGCCATGGTGTCGAGAGAAGGGTGGCAATATCGGTAACTCGTCTTCTGACTGTTCCAGCCCTCTCTCCTCTTTCCTCCTCCTCAGCCCCCTCGCCCCCATCTCCGACGCCTCCTCTCCGACACCTCCTCGCTACGCGCGGGGCCTTGTTGAGGGCGGAGGTCCAGAGCCGCATTCCCTCCTCGACCTCGGCGCGGGGGGCGGCACCGACGCGACCCGCGCGTGAGGGGCCGAGGACTCCAACCCCAAACATGCTCGCGCCGTGAACAAAAATTACGACAAGAGGCTCCTGGCCGCTCTCGACCACCAAGGGCCCTCGTCGGGCCCTGGGGCCGTCGAGAAAGGCTCGGGATGCATGACCAGCCCTGGGGGAAGGGACGGGACCCAAACATGCGATGCCGTGATTTGTTCAATGCGCGGTCCACGGAAAGCCCGACTCTTTCCCTGGGGACCGGTTCTCCTTCCGAGCCGATTTCTGATTGTCTCGAGGCCCAACGAGGGCTCCAAAAAACCGAACACGGCAAAAATTACACTATTACGATTACCGCTACCACTTCCACTGCCACGATCACTACCACTACAACTACCAGAACTACCACTACCAATGCTAACACCAATGGCAATGCTATTACTACGACTACGACTACGACTACGACTACGACTACTACTACTACTACTACTACTACTACCACTACTACTACTACTACTACTACTACTACTACTACTACTACTACTACTACTACTACGATTACTACTACTACTACTACTACGACGACTACTACTACTACTACTACTACTACAACTACTACTTCTACTACTACTGCTGCTACTACTACTACTACTACTACTATAACTACTACTACTACTACTACTACTACTAATACTACTACTACTACTACTACTACTACTACTACTACGACTACTACGACTTAATACTTACCACTACTGCTCCTACTACTACTACTACTGCTACTACTACTACTTTACTACGACTACTACTACTACGACCCCTACTACTACTATATGGCTGCTACTACTACCTGCCTACTACTACTCTACTACGACTTTTTCTTGGTTTGACGACTACTACGGGACTACTAACTACTAAT
>CAUYUJ010014779.1:7500-60000 GCA_963575745.1 Prorocentrum cordatum
TAGCATACTCTTCTCCTCTCACTCTCCTAGTACTCGTCCTCCCTCTCGCTCTCTCCCGCCCCGGTCCTCTTTCCATTGCCTTCGGTACTTGTACCGCAATTGCCGAAGCGATCTCCCAAATGGTCACCCGAACGAGTCGCATTCACAGGACTTGCACTTCAGGGCTTCATTCACAGTGACACCAACATTAGACCTCCCCCCTGCGGGAGACGAAAGGAGGAGGGGGAGGAGGAGAAGGTGGAGGAGAGAGAAGCAGGAAGGGACGGAGGAGGACGGGGAAGCAGGAGCGGAAGAAAGTGGGGCATCATCCACCGACGACCCGCCAGTACCGAAGGCCATTCGAAACTGATTGGCGAACCCCCGAACCCTGGAAGCGCATCCCACAAGAAGGAGACAATCAACCAGTGCCAACCCCCGAGGCACTGGGTCGCAGTTTCAGTGTTGGTGGACCTGCGTCCGTTCCCTTTTCTGGAAGAAGAAAGGAGAGAAGGGGCACAGAGGAGGCCAGTCCACAAGAAAACTTCCACAAGAAACCCAACCCTGAGACCCCAGGGCGTCCATGGATTTCTGGCGTGGGGACGTCGCGTTCTCCGTCGCAAAACCCATCGAAAAGCGAAAAAACCCTCGAAACCCGGGGCATCCTGGAGGCTCGCAGGGCGTTTCTTGGCATGCGAAAAAACCCTCAAAACCCAGGGCATCCTGGAGGCTCGCAGGGCGTTTCTTGGCATGGCCCCCCCACTGCAGGGGAGAGGAGCAGGAGCAGGAGCAGAGAAAGAGAGGGGGGGGGTTCGATCGACGCAGCACGGAGGCCCGTCGGGAGCTGCAGCGCGAGATTTGGGTCGGGCCTGTCCCCCTACAGGGGGATTTTTCGACGAAAAATTAGAAAAAATACCCTCAAAAATATTCAAAGATGGCCAAAACATGTTCAAAACATCGTCCCCATATTATTTTCTGACTACTTTTGAAGATTCCTCCTGTAGAGGGACGGGCCCGACTTCACGCTAGATGGGCACCGGTTCTTAGACGGTGGAGGTCTTAGATAAGGATGCCTTCGACAAGGAACCCGGGGTCTGGCGACCGATGGGCGGCCAGAGGTGGGCCACGCGCCTCGCCTTGAAACAGTAAGGAATGCGCCAGGGCCCGGGCCCCAGGGAGACGTTCCTTATTCAATGCCGCCGCCGTGTCCACCAATGGTGGAGCCTGCACGCCGGTCGGACGGGCCAGCGGCGTGCTAAAACTTACGTGGCAACGGGTGAATAGAATAAGAAGAAGGAAAAAGCGCCACCTCTCGGATCTGCGCCGGACCCCCCTCCCTGGCGCGCGCGGAGCGCGCCAGGGGCGGCGCCGGAAAAGCGCCGCCAGGGGGCCTCAACGCAGATCCGAGAAATCCGCGCGGAGCGCCAGCAGCTTATGCCTATGCCGTTTTCTCGTCGTCGATGACATGTATATCTCACTTGGCGCGCTGGATGGATCTTGCTCCCTCTGCCCACCAGTGTGGACCTGGCACGCCGGTCGAACAGGCCAGAGGCGTGCCCAACTTTCCTGCCGGGTGGGCGCACTGTAGATCTTCTGCGGGCGCGCGCGCGGCGGCCCGCAGAGCTCCCCGACCGAGACGTGTCCCAGGCGCAGCCGCCCCGAAGGCGTCGGAGCTCCAGAGTCGGGGGCGCGCGAACATGGATCAGCGATTCACGGATTTGGCGCGCGGTCGCCGAATCCACGGATCGGGGGAGGTGCCCTCCCCAAAGTGCGGCCGGTGCCGCCTCGCTGAGCGGCGGAAATCGTCGATCTCCCACGGAAGCGGGACCCGCCGCTAATCCACGCCCCCCTGCTCCATGTTTGCGGTCGCCTGACACAGGGGGGCGGTCGTCCAAGCCCTCGAGATCGCCCCCTTGGAGCGCCCACAAAGGCCCCAAGGGATCTCCAAGGGGGCCCCAAGAGTCAAGGAGGAGGAGGAGGAGGAGGAGGAGGAAAAAGAGGGAGACAAAAAAAAAAGGAGGAGGAGGAGAAGGAGGAGAAGGAGGAGGAGGAGCAGGAGCAGGAGCAGGAGGGAGGAGGAGGAGAGAGGAGGAGCAGGACGGAGGCGAAGGAGGAGGGAGGAGGAGGAGGAGGAGGAGGAGGGAGAGGATGAGGAGAACCATAGATTGCAGGTCTCGGTATAGGTCGAAACGACCCCGAGAGGCCCCAAGAGAACCCCAGATGGCCTCAACATTGTCCAAGCCAGCCCCGAGAGGCCCCCTCAAGAGCCCCAATCAGGATACCACGCTCGACACATTGCGTCGGGGGACTTCTAATATACTTTGGGCGCGCTCGCGTGGTGCGTCGAAGACAGCCCGAGGGGCAGTCAAGACCGCTCCGTGACGGCCCAGGAGGCTCCCAAAAAATCCCCGAGACGCCCCCGAGTGGCCTGCGAGAGGCCCCACTGGCACAGGCCCCCAAGAGGGCGGCCTGCCGGCCGGCAAACATCAATGAAGGGGCCCTGGGACGCACAAATAAATACACACAAATAGCAGGATTCCCCATAGTTTCCCAGATGTTCTGGGTGTTTGTCTTCCCCCCTCGCTTCCCATATTTTTCCATATCTTCCTGGGAGTCGACGATGACTTGTGTCTGTGTGTTTTTTCCCCTCCTGAATCAACTCCGGCGGAAAGGTGGGCCTCGAGGGCGATCCCCAGGCCTCTGGGGGCCGACGCTGCGACCCACACCTCCACGCACTTTTGCGTCGGCGGCTGGGCAGAGGGCGGCTGCGCAGGCGGTGAGAGGCTCACAAACGGGGATGCCGTCAGAGCGAATCGTGCCACCACGCAAGAGGAGGAGGAGGAGGAGGAGGAGGAGGAGGAGGAGGAGGAGGAGGAGGAGGAGGAGGAGGAGGAGGAGGAGGAGGAGGAGGAGGAGGAGGAGGAGGAGGAGGAGGAGGAGGAGCGAGGAGGCAAAGCGTAACCAGAGGGTTCGTCGTCGTGCCGCACTACCCTCTATCGCCAGCCTGCCTGTCCTCCATCGCGCTGTGTCCCTCAACCACTTGGCCATGGGCGCTGCGGCGCGGCAGGGCGACGTTTAAAGAAGAGGACGGAGGCCTGTGGCGCACATTATACATAGCATTCGACATCCTGTTAGGACTGACCACCTGCATGTCTGATTGATGCAGAGTCGGATCACCAGAGAACGGGAGCGCACTTGGCAGCACATACGCGTGGGAGGGGTGGCTCACAGCAGACGGGGAGGCAGGGCAGACAGGGGGAAAGACAGATTGAGAGAACATGGCATAGGATAACTCTGGCCCGCTGGCTGGGACAACCATGCGAATGGCTGACAAATCACGAGGCATCTCATATTCAACCCATTGGAACATTGTGGGCTGAACAGCTGAGTTCGTCGAAACATCACAAAATGCTGTCGGGTCAGAAGAAGATAACTGGTCATCACGATCACAGAGCCCACGCACAACTTGGACATGATTTTCCGCACAGTGCGCCACAACAGAGGGCCTCGTAGGAGAATTGGAACTCGCCCCCGATGCCGAACCTGGCGTGCAACAGGGCCTCGATTGCCTCTGAGTCGGACTAGTGGTGGCAGCATCTCCATCACCACGCGCCGTGGCCGCCACACCAATGTTCTAGGAAGAGGAAAGAGAGCTGCTATCGTCAGACAGGTCGTCGGAGGTACCAGATGAGCTCTGAGACGAGGAAGATGCCGTACATGTCTCTTCCGACACTTGGCGTGCTCGAAGGATATGCTGGTGGAGAGCTGCTCTCGCGATCCACTTAAGCTGCTTGCCACGCAGCGGGAGACGTACTGCAAGTCGAGTGGCTTCCACTAGCCTCGCAGCCTCTGGGTATGATGGAGGGGAGCCGAACTTGTGGGAGACCAGGCGGTAGTGGTGGTACATTGCGAGCAAGAATGCGAGCGAACCTTCAGGTAGCAGCCCCAGCCGTCCTTGTACCGAGCATGGAAGGTCAGAGCGCAGTGCCAGCGCTGCAAAATGGTGCAGCCGTGGGCAATCACAAATATAGTGCGAGATGCGGTCAGAAGCTCCGCTACATCCGTAGATGCACCCCGCATCACGTTGCATGCGAGTATTAGTGATCCATGCTCCTGTCCACGACTTGAGAGCAACAATGATCCATGCCGTTGGTGCACCATTTAAGATGTCAGCAGAGATGTTCACGTCATTGACGTAGAAGCCAAAATGCCTCGCCACTCGCCGCTGAATAAGGTCCAAGAAAGATGGTGGGAAGGCGGACCGTTGGATGATAGCCGTGAACACCGCCTGCCACTTGATCCTCGGGGGTGAGCGACCAAGCGTAGCAGCTTCGAGCTGGCGTGGGATGGCACGTGGGGGAGCAGGAAGAGCAGCGCCACCAAATAGTCGTATGATGGAGCGGGGGCTATGCCCCGCAGTTGCCATCCAAGTTTCAACTGCCAGCCGCCCACCATTGCGTAGATGAGGATCTCGCGGGAAACCACGAATCGCATCCTCCAGAAATGCAACAAACGGTGGGGCCTGCCAGAATGGCGGAGCCTTTTGTGGTAAGTTCCACCACGAGGCGAATCCTTGTGTGATCAGCGTATCCACCAAGTCAGCCAGGACTGTCTGCCACGATGGGCAAGCAAGAACTGCGGTCCGCAGCCTGGCTGCAGCTGCAAACGCATAAATAGACGGGAAGCGTGGACCCCCGAGCGCGTGAAGATTGAAGAAGTCTGCCGTCCGAAGCATAGAGCTTGGGGCTCGTAGGATACGAGCGATGCAATGGCGCTGACATTGTCCATTCTTCCAAGTCAAGGGGACGAGTTGCGCCACGTAGCTGAGCACAGGGACTGCTCGTTCGCGATAGAGGGAGGCCATCACAGATACAGGGGCACCAGACGAGCTGATGTCGACTGCCCGAGCGCGGTGCTTGGCCAGGGGTTCTTGCCATTGGTCTGCCACGCTCGCACCAGGACCGATACGAAAGCCGAGATACGCGCATACATTCACAATGGCGAAGGCCTTCCAAGCAGGGTTGGCGCCAGTCAGCGCAGAGCGGAGCGCCATCGTGGTATCTTCATTAAGCTGATTGGCGAGCGGGATAGCAGCGCACTTCCGATGCTTCAAGAAGAGGTTCGCTAGCTCCTCCGCCAAGCGAAAGATTCGAGCCAATCTGTGATACGCACGGTTCAGAAAGATAACCACCCCCAGGTCGTCGGCACACGCACGAGGGATCCCCAAAGTCGGAGAAGGGCGTGAAAGGCTGGCCCCCATATCGAGCAGAAATGGGTTCGCTGCCACAACATAGAACGTGCCACTTAGCGGGCACCCTTGCAAGACCCCCGACCGCATACAATACATATAGTGCAGCTCGTCACCACCAAAGTAGCACATGGTGTGGGAATAGAAGCTCTCGAGCGCACTCTTCAACGGTTGCGGGAGACGTAGTTGTGCGATGCATTGAAATAGCCAGGGTTGGCTGACACTGGGGAAGGCTTGTGCGAAGTCGAACGTGAGCAGAGCAGGGCACTCTGTGGGGTGAAGATGAGCAAGAATGCTCGCCTTCCGCGCTTCTGCGTCCAACATGAGTACATTGTTGAGGAAGTTGCGACCTTTGATGAAGCCGTTCTGGCATTTGGCGCCCACGGACGTAGCAACAGGATGAGGGCAGCGATTGAGAACACCGCATATCACCTTGTTGCATGTGCTTTTGAGGCCTAGTGGGCGGGTCTCGCTAGGGTCACGTCGAACCCCACCGCGATCAGGCTCATCTCGGAGGGCAATGGGGTTCTTGACGGGCTTCGGAAGGAACACAGAGAGCAGCGCCGTGAAGTCGCTGCCCATGGGGTGGCCCTGCAGGAGCCAGTCGGGGACCTCAGTCAGCACCAAGGGGCCCGCTCCGATGCTCCACGGAAAGTAGCGTAGCCCATCAGGGCCAGGTGCAGCCCAATTCGCTTGCCCAAGAAATCGCCGTATGTCAGCAACCACAGGGGGTCTGATATCGGTGAAGTCGGTTGATGTGGTGAACTTGGTCAGATAAGGGGCGGCCTTGGGAGGGACTGGTTTCGCGGTCTCGAAGACTGGGGCCCGGTGGAGAGCGAGGTCGTTGGCAAGGGAGAGCTCTGGAGAGACAACGCGCCCATGAACCGCCTGATCAAGAGCTCGAGAGACCCCAAGACGCACCATACGGCCTAGAGTCCCAGCAAAGTCTCCCTGGCCCAACTCCCCCTCCTTCTCAGAGACAATACCTAGCAAGAACTTGCGGCGAGCCAGCGGGTTCCAAAGTTGGGCTCGGCGAGCAAGGGCCCGCGCCTGACCGAGAAGGCGAGATTTACGATCCGAACCCTGCGCGCGGTCAGCAGCACGAAGCATGTCTCTGTGTCTACGACTCTGCTCTTGATGTTGTATGTTAGAGTGAAAGTTCATAAAGGCCTCAGGGTCGAAGAGGCACGGAATCCCCGAGGAAATGTCGAGCATATCTTTCACCCAGGAATGTCGAGCACAAAGGGCCAGAGCAAGCTTCAGATCAGCACGCCACACACCTCGCAATAGACCTCGAAACCATCGCTCGCGACGCGACAGAACGACAGTCCGAATAGAGAATCGCACCACGAGTGAGGCGCCCCGCAGCTTGTCGGATTCGAGCAGCCACACGAAGCATGGTTGGCGGGTCGAACGCGAGCGGCTCTATCTTTGCGGCCTCCTCAAACCACCGTACCGTCGTGGCATATAACGGATCAGAGTAAACCCAACGTGGGAGAGGGCGCGAGCGAGAAGAGGTTAGAGAGCGGCTGGAGCACCACGTGACGATGACGGGAACATGATCAGATAACTGTTGAAGGAACGCTTCTTGGGGTTCCGAAAGAGTTCTGCGTAATTGACGCGTCTGGCAGAGAATCCAGGGCGGGGTGGAAGCGAAGAGCCTGTCGATTTTCACTGCGGACTGCGTGCCCTCATCCCAGTGAGTGGGCAGCTCCGAGCCCAACTCCGTCAGCATCTGGAAGATGGAGCGCCACAGTGCGTCTCCAGGCTTGGCGGCGCGCGACGTGGCGCGCCTCCGAGATGACGTGGCCGTCGAATGATCGATTGCACCGTCGGCGATGTTGAAGTCGCCAACCAGGATGGTGGTGTACAGCTGTGGGGCGCTGTGGGCCAGCGCTGCCTGCCTCGCAATCATATTCTTGACCCGCATGATGTCGTCGCGGGTCAAGCCAAAATTGTGGACATTCCAGTGGAACGTCGTGAACCCTGAGTCACGTTGGGCGATCGTCACGCACATCACTCTCCCAGGTACCACAACTTCGTGTGAAATGAGTAATGTGGGAAGATCGGGAACCAATGTCAGAAGACCACCAGTATAAACAGTTGGCCCAGCCGGTATCACTGCATGATGTCGAATGTTGGCCCGCTGCAGCACTTCACGAACAGAGGACTCATCCCCATGAATCTCTTGAATGGCGACAACTGCGTCAGAGTACGCGGTTGCTCGTAGACGAAGGAGCCGCTTGCTCAGTGTAGCCGGCGAGAAGTGGACCAACGCGGAGGCATTCCACGATGCGAAGCGTACCTGAGCGGCTCCGAGGAAAGTGTTACCCACACCACTCGACCGTCTTCTCCAGGAAGGTGGCCTGCACGATCTGCTGGGCCTTCTCTTTGCTGATTCCGTGTTCGGCAAGCGCAGCGGGATTCCAGGCCACCGAGGGAACCCGCGTGCCAGGATGTGGTACCACTTTGGCGAGGGGTTCCCACCGTGCGAGAAGCCGTCCGCCATCGCGATCCATGAATGTAGTGAGCCCCACCTCCTTCTGAAGAGAACTGCGGAGCTTCTTGAGCGCCATCTCGGTGGCGATATCCTTCCTGTTCTTGTCATTCCCGATGTATAGGGGGACTCGCTTCGCGGGGAGATCCACGAAGAAGTCCCTCCATTTACCTGTGGCAAGTCGGAGACAAGTGTGAGCTTGCTTCCGTCTTGACTCTCTCGTCGCCAGCATCGGCCCTTGGAACTCCAGCGTGAACTGCTTGGCGACGGGGTCGCCAGCGACGATGACTTCCTGTCCCATGGTGAAGTTGGCAGCCTCCAACCACGAAGTGATGGCCTTGATGACTTCTTCGCGTGGGACCTCTTCTGGACACCGCACCACCATGATACTGTAGTCGGGGCAACGGTCCCACTCGGATGATGGGACAGGGCGGTCACGCGGACGCTGTCGAGCCAGATCCAATTCTTTCTCAAGATGGGCCAGGCGTTGTTCAAGCGCCGAGGTCTGCGTCTCGACAGCGTCGATGCGAGTGCCCTGCTGAGCTGTAGCTTCTCGTAAGCGTGCGACGTGGGCCTCAAACTTCTGCTCGAATGCACTGACCAGCGGGGTGGTGGCGGCTGCGAGAGCTGCAGGAAGTTGCTGTTGCAAAGATGCCATAGCAGCGGCCGTGAAGTCTGCGATCGTCTTTTCCCGCAACTCTCTGAGGGCATCTCCCGTAGATGATACTGCCCATGGATCTGGTTGTCCTGCTTGAGGTGGCCCAGAGTTCGGCGGTGGAGTAGCCATGTAGGCCGAAGCCTGTGGCGCGGATGAGGCAGGGGCAGACCATGGAGCTGGCCAGGGCATCGGTTGGCCAGGTGGGCTACCCGATGGCGTGGAGGTGCCTTCGACCACCCCGAACGTGGGAGCCGGGTCTCCTCCTCGAGCAGCTCCTTCTTGGCTGGGAAAAGTTGGTGCTATCTCCAGCGCCTCAAGATCGTATATTGTGGGTCGGGCATCTTCATGTCGGCCACTACTGCGAGATCTCTGACCGGGGCGGCTCCTGTCACGAGCACGCTCCCTAGTACGCTCATCAGATACATGATGGTGACGCGGAGAGCGACGTTCTGATGCAGAGCGCGACGTAGGCGAAGAGGAGACGTCCCGTCTGGAACGTCGGCTTGGGGTGTCGGCATCCTTCTTCCCCTTCTTCTTGGACTTGTCCTTGGCCGTGAACGCGTTGGACGAATGATGATGACGAAGAAGCTCGGCCGCACGGCCGAGACGAACCAGCAACGAACCAGCACGCGAGCCGCGGCCCTGGCGCGGCGGGCACAACGGTGCCAGGCAGGAGATCGACCTCGCCGCGCCGTATCGCCCGCGCCGCCCGCCGAGGGCCGCGGGCCGCGCGGCCGCGCCTGGCCCGCCGCCCGCCCGCGCACGCCGCCCCTGCGGCGCACGGGCTCGGGCAGCAGGCTAGGAGGAGGAGCGAGGAGGAGGAGGAGGAGGAAGAGGAGGAGGAGGAGGAGGAGGAGCGAGGAGGAGGAGGAGGAGGAGCGAGGAGGAGCGAGGAGGGGGCGCGGCCGAAGGAAAACTGACAAACACCCAAACACGCAACGACGACATCAGCAAACGCATCAAGAGCACCCAGATGCGCGGCCTCTGGCCCGAGATCCGCCAGTCCCTTGGGGTCTCCTGGTGGGCGCAACTTGCCCCCCCCCCCCCCCCCCGCCATGTCGCGCCGCCCGCGAGGCCGAGGCTTGCGCTATTCCAGGAGAACGCGAAGAACCCACGAGGCCAACAGGACCAATATCCGCTCGCTTGTTGCATGAATCCCGTCGTCGTCCCGACCCGGACCAAACCCCGCACGACCCGTGCCCCGAGACAAATCGGGGGGTCGGCGGATGTGGCGCAAGCCTGCAACATTCTCGAGTTCCAGAATTGTAATGGTTGAAATCCGCGCGAGGGGGACCCACAGCTACTTCAAAACCACTCCAGAATCACATCCCGAAAATTTACGAGGGTATCTTCGGAAACGTAAAAAATACCACAGATTCGCGTCCCCAAAACAGTAACCAACGGTAAATTAGAACGGGCCACAAATACACCCCTCGGAGACTTCCCAAAAGCGCCATCCCCTGATCAAAACAAAAAACTCGTCTCTTCTGTGTTGGAATTGGTGTTCGGTTCTCGGCGCTGGGCCCGAGGCTGCAATCCGAGCTGCAACCCCTGGCCAATTACAGACAAAAGTCGCGTCCCCTCGTAGCTTCATGCCCGTTCGAGCACCCGATGCCACGATTCGCCGCCCTTGCAAACTACGACTGCTTCGCGCTCCCGAGGCCGCAACCTCCTGCAACCTCATACGCGCTCGCGTTGCGGACTCGCCCACCCGCCCTCACGAGAAATCACACCGGACTCGCGCCCCCGAGGCCACGACTGCTGGGAGTGTATGGAATCACGCCCTGGAGACCTCAACCAGATTACTACCAGTCTGCGTCCCCGAGGCCACAAGCACACCCCACGGAGACGGTCCAAAAGCGCCACATCCTCTCCACAGCAGAAAACGGTTCTTTTCTGGATGGGGGATATGTGTTCGGGAAGCGTTTTTCGGCCCCAAGTCGTGTCCTGGGAATTCGGCTCTGGACACGAGGCCACGAACCCTCAACAATAGCTAGGGGTGCGCGCTCATGAAGCCGCGAACCCTAGTATAATATTATGGAAGCGCGCTCCTGAGGCCACCATCTCTAATTAATTCATACTTTCGCACGCAACGAACCAATTAGCCAAGTTGCCAGCCAGTCAACCGACAAATACACCAACCAACCTTTCTATCAAGAGTGGCCATGCAAGCAACCTGTATGGGGGGGCAGGCGGCAGAGGGCGAAGTCCTTCAAATGGTGAAGACTCTTGTGGCTGGGCTAAGAAGGAACGAGGATGGCGAGCAGGAGGTGATGGGGATAAGCACACAGAAAATCAGATCCTCGATCTATCACCCCCCGCCCTTTTCCTCCTCTTCCCCTCGCGATGCGATGGCATCCGCATGCACGTGCCTTTCCCCTGCGATCGTGTGTGGTGCAGAGGGGGCACACGCGGCTGTGATCAGGCTGGCCGCCTGCCTCGGAGGTCTCGGGCTAAGCGCAGGCCCGCCGGCGGCGCGCTGCGGCTGCCCACATCCGGTCAGGATGCGCATCGGCGGTTAACAGGCACCTGGAGGCGAGGCGCGCGGGCAGCGGCCGCCTCTGGCAGCTCCACGAGCGGCCCCCTCTCCGGGCCTGCACGGCACAGGCGGGGTGGAGTCGAGAGGGCACGCGAGAGGAGACGAGACCCTGCCGAGGGCCACGTTGCCGCAGGAACGTGGAAGGCACGGGTCGCGAAGCACAGGACACAAGGGTTACTCCTGACTTGGCAGGGTCGACCTCCTACTCAACCCCGACTGTGCGTCCTGACATTTTGAGCAGGGACCGGCCGTCCCGGCATTCCTATAGAACCAAAACATGTTCTAATCTCAAAAACCATATTCTTAGAACATAAACCAGATGTGTTAAAACAAGACAGCCCCAGCCAGAAATGTTCTAAGAACATGTCGTGAAGACCACAAAAGGTTCTTAGAACATGCTTTGGTGGGCCTATAGGCCTATAGGCGAGCCAGGACGCTTCGCCACTGCTGAACATTGGCTCCCGCCGTCAGCGTTCTCCTCGCGCCCTCCAGGGTCGAGCGCTTGCGCAGGCCGACCGTGGGCGCATGTTGTGGCGCGCCAGCGGGGGCCTTTTTTCGGCGGCGGCTGGGCCTCCCCCGGGACGAAGAGTTCACGGGGTCCGGCTTTGGCCGGAGGGGGGCCACCTTTTTGAAAGGAGGACAAATTACCCATACCTCTACCCGGGCGCCTCCTCCTCCTCCTCCTCCTCCTCCTCCTCAGCCTCCTCCTCCCCCTCACCTTTTTCGGCCTCCTGGGCGGCCCTCGTCGCCACCGCTGGCTTCGCCTCGACATCCTGGTCAGAGCGCACCCTGGGAGAGGTCCGGGGAGTATAGCGGTATCGGTACCTCTTGGCTCCCCCACTTTTCTGCCGGGGCCTCCGCTCGCGGCAATTGCTTCTTGCTGGAGCGCCCTCGCTCACGACTTGTACTTCTGCTGCATGGCCACCTTCTCTTCGCCAGGCTCCAAAGAGACCAAAGGCTCAGCGATGGAACCGCCATAGGAGCCGGCAGCTCCGCGCTTGGAATGGGATGGAATGGAATGGAATGGAATGGAAGTCTGCGTGCCGGCTCTGGTAACCGGAGCGGTCCCCTAAAGGGCAGACCGTGCGCTGAGCATGTCGGAAAACGCAGTTCACAAAATCCCCTGATGTGCAAGCGCCGAGCACACGCGGGAAAATGCAGTCCGCGCCTGCTCTGCAAGACTGACGCGGCCACACAGAAGCGTTCTTGCGTGAGCGGTGATAAAACAGGGCTAGGATCGGGATACATCGCTCCAGAGCGTTCCGGAGCGCTCTCAGAGCGTTCCGGAACGCTCTGGAGCGGCCGCGGCGCCCAATACATCCTCCAAACCCGCCGATTCTCAGAGATTTCGAGTTATCCCGATCCGACTTTGTCCCGATCTTCGCGTCCTTTCCTACGCGCCCCGGCGGCTGCGGAGATGCGCGTCCGGCTGGGCGAGGGCGAGCCGCGCGGCCGGCGGGCGGCTGGGCCTCCGAGGGGGTCGCCCTGGGCTTCTGTGCGCACCCCCGGCCGAGGAGCACGGGCACCGCCGGCAGCCTGGAGAGGCGCGGCGCGATGCCCGCAGCACCCGGCACCTGGCCTTCGGCCGGGCGCGTCCCTCTGCAGGGGGGAAGCTCAAGAGCAGTGAGAAGAGAATCCGTCCGGGGAGGATCTTTGGACTGTTTTTTGGCTACTTTGGGGGCCTTTGACATATCTGCACTTCTAGCCCACAATCCGCCTGTATGGGGGACATGCCCGACCTCAACCTGGCCTGCTTCCTGCCCACGAGCAGGGCATGCGGCCAGGCGAGGGCGGGCCCACGAGACACCACCGCCACTGGTGGGAGCGCGGCGGGGTGGGGCCGCCCGACGCAGCGGCCCCCCATCCACCACAGCGAAGACAACGGCGACGACGACGACGGCGCCGACGCCGACGATGACGACGCCGACGACGACGACGACGACGACAGGAGCGTGCGGGAGCGGCAGGGAAGGAAAAAGGAGAGAGAAACAGGGAGGAGAAGGCGGAGGAGAAAGAATACCTAAGAAGAAGAGTCAGCGGAGGATACGGACGAGAAGCGGGAGCAAGAGGAGGAACTGAGGACGGAGGACGACCAGACTGGCGATCTCCTCCACGCACCTCCCCTCCCCTACTCACTTTCGCATCCTACTTCCCTTAAGTCGGGCATGTCCCCCTACAGGCGGATTTTGATGGAACAATAAACAAATATTCCAAATATACTCCACGATCATCAAAAATACTGGATAAATCATCCCCATACCATGTCTTGACTATTTTTTGAATTTTCCCCCTGTAGAGGGACATGCCCAACTTAACACTTCCCCGTCGCCCTCCCTCTGGCCTCCTCGGCCTTCCCCTCCGCCCGTCCCACTTCCCTCCCCGCCTCCCTCCTCCACCCCTTCCTGCTCGCCATCACCATCCTCACCTCCTTGCTCCCGCTCCTCCTCCTGCCCCTCCTCCTCCTCCTCCTCCTCCTCCTTCTCCTCCTCCTCCACCCCCCTCCACCTTCTCCTCTCTCTCTCTCTCTCGTTACTGGTCTTGGATATTCTTGTTTCTACTTCCCTCCCTTCCTCCTACTCGTCAAACACCTGTGCTCCTCATCCTGCTCCTCATCACCATCCTGCATGTCCGCGGGCCTTCTGGCAGACTGAACATGCTGACGCGTATGGTGCGCGCTGTCTGGTTGAGGCCGACATCGGCGGCCGTGCCTGCCTTCTGGAGGCCCGCGACCACAGAGTTCAGGAGCTGGGGGCGTGGCCAATCCACGAAAGGGAGGAGCACAATCGGCGCAGACACGTGCTCGACCATGACCATTGATTCATTATTATCCATCGGTTTTCGGCGGTACTCAACGGTCTTCGGCAACATCTGATGGTCTTCGGCGGTCCTCGGCGACCTCCGGCCCGGAAGGTGGATGGTTGCGCTAGGACAACGAGGCCGTGATTGGATGCCGAACTGATAAGCGCACCTTCGAAGATCACAACTCCGCGCTGCGCCTTCCCGTGCACAGCGCCGCTATCCGCGGCACGACGACCGAGCAAGACGTGTGCGATACAGCGTGCCGTCTTCCGCCAAAGTGGTCGATCCGAGAATGCCGCAGGTACTTGCCGCGGCGGCGAGGTCAGGGCCGAGGAGAGGCGGCGGAAGGGGCCGAGGGGGTGGCGACTGAGCTCGCAGAGGGAGTAGGTTTAGGTCGTGCGTGTCCCCCATACAGGCGGATTTTGGACGAAAAACAAAACGCAGTCTGAACAGATTCCAAACATACTCCAGCATATCCAAAACTAATGCCCATAAAACGAACTCTAACACTAATAATACGAATACGATGTAATACGAATAATGCAACAATAATAAGTGATATCATAATAGAGTAATGTCAAGATAACTAAAACGAGTAATAACAACTCCCCAGACAACTTATGACTATGTTTGAACACTCTTCCTGTAGAAGGACGTGCCCGACCTAAGAGCAGGAGCTCGAGACTCAGGGCGAACCAACGAGACACCGAGGCGCCGGCGGCACGCCCAAGCCTCCGAGTGCAGTCACCCCGCGGACTATGGGACGGGCAGCTCGCCAGAGGCAGTCCACCCAGCGAAGAGCGAAGAGCAACTTCGCACTTAGTATCACGGTCCTCCTCCTCCTCCTTCTCCTCTTCCTCCTCCTCCTCCTCCTCCTACTCTTCCTCCTCCTCCCTCCTCTCCCCCTCCTCCTCCCCTCCTCCTCCTCCTCCTCCTCTTCTTCGTCATCGTCCTCCTCCTCCTCCTCCTCCTCCTCCTCCTCCTCCTCCTCCTCCTCCTCCTCCCCTCCTCCTCCTCCTGCACCTCCTCGTCCTCGTCCTCGTCCTCCTCCTCCTCCTCCTACTGCTCCTGCCGGGGCGAGATTCTCGTGCAGAGCATGGGCGCTTCAAGATGCGGGACGGGTGCAGGGGCGGCCTCGCGGGCAGCGCCCACGCGCTGAACAGATCCACCGAAAGACCCCTGGCCTCACCACCCGCAAAGGAACGCCTGGGCACACTCACTTCCAGCGGGCGCCTTCGTAATCCCGAGAGGGGCCGTAGAGATTCGATAAATGAGGCGCCCATGACCCAGCTGACGATCTATGAACGACAACGGGCCAGACCTTTCCCGCCCGCTTCCTGACGAAGGGCGCGCGCCGAGGTCTTGATATCCGAGCCAACTCACACAAGCGGCGTCCATGAGCGGGCCCCACGGGGGATCCTCCAAGATCGAAGTGGAACCTGTCGCCCCCTTGCGGTTTCGGCACAGGGTGAGCAGGCGTGGGTTGCAGGCGGGTCGCAAGCGGGTCGCAGCGGGCGCGGGGCGCGGGCGGGCTGCCAAAGCGGACCCTTGCTGACTCCCCCCTGTGTTGGCTTCCCGAGGGTGGGGCCGTTTCGGCCGCCCCGAAAAGGCCCACGCGTCCAGGGACAGCGCAAGACCGTGCGGCCCCCTCGCTCGGACGCTGCCCCCCCCCCCCCCCCCCCCTTGCGAGAGCCTCAAGAATGGAACATCGTGCACGGGCGCGCGGGGCGCGGTCGGTCCTGAGACTTGGTCGCGACGTCCCACGCCTCGGGATTCCGAAAGCATTGCAAAGATGCTCGGGGTGAACTGTTTTTTTGCCTTGGCAAACGACGAATGGTACGTGACGAGACGTATCGCAATTGGGAAACTCGCTACTATGAAAGACCACTGAAACAAAACACCCGGACAACTTTCTAATTGCCCTGGGTCAGCCGCGCCCCAACATACTCACATAAACGGTCCTTCAACAGGTCACGAAAGAGCCGGTTCCTGAACGGATCCTTGCCTACTTCGCCATGCATCTTACTGATGTCTGACTCGAATGAAAGATGTTGGCCGCCAGCTAGCTCGAATGCGAAACTCAACGGCTCACAACGCTCATCAAATTCCAATGCCCGCTTGTTCAAAATGGTTAAACAATGCTGTCGGCAATCGTTTTTTTTTGGGGGGCCGGGACATATTCGTACGAAGACGTCACGGGATGCCCTGTTCCGTTTCTACCATAAGGCAGACAGGCTGGCAGTCCGAAAGTACAAAAAATCGGGCCCAACATCGGGCGCTACTGCGTTGATCTCATGCGTCGATTTGGGATCCCGCTTGGCGCCCAAAACAATTATTGGCCATGCTCGCTTCACACCATTCGGTCTCAGAGTACTCATGGGCAAACTCGCGCAGGTAGTCATCCCATATCACAGCGGGTCGCCCGCGCAATCGCCCAGCCCAAAAACATGTTTCGGGGGGTGCCAACGCGACGCTCTTGCAGGCCAGCTGCCCGTCAGAACGCCTACTCGACGAGCCAACCTGTACTGCCGCCGAAACAGTTGGTCGCTCCAAACGTCACCGCTCAGGACGCCCACGGACGTCCCTCTAAGTCCAACGAATCCGCGTTGACGCCGCAGGTGGTCGTGAGCACATGGGTCATACCGCCCTTCAGGCTGAGGCCTACGTTCGCAAGATCCTCCTTCATTGCCGTGGCCATCATGATAAGACCCACGCGGGTTGCAACAAACATCATGATATCGCCCGCGTATATGATGTTTGTCCACGCGCCCCCAGCATCAACGCGGATACATTTCCCAATCACCCGGGCTTTCCATTTGCGAAGTACTGCTTCGACCCCCGCATTGAAGAGCAGCGGGCTCAGAATGTCACCTTGCTTGCCACCTCTTTGAATCTCGAATCGGCGGGAGGCGCGACATGGCCAACGTTGGCTCGCATAGATGACCGACAACATGGCGGTGCACTCGTCTCCCACGCCTTGACCCTGGAGCGACCCGAACAAAGGTTGGAATTCAAGTGAGTCGAAAGCTGTACTCAGGTCCAGACTGGAACACCACGTGAGAACAATCGATCCCAAGCAATTGCCACACACACATGTTCGAATACGATGAATGCACTCTCAACCGTTAGCTTCCTTCGACTGCCAACTTGGTCTTCTGACCGTTGAGCGTCCAGCACACCACCAAGGCGGTGGCACAGCACACGTGCGAAGAGTTCGCATGATATTATTATCATTGCGGCAGGCCTCCAGTTCGGTGGAAGGCTCAGGCCACCCGTCTTTGGCAGCATCGGAAACACTGTCTCTCTCCAAATCGGGTCAACCACGCCCTGGCGCAGCATCTTGATGAACAGGTCACACAAGAAGGTCCAAGAAATTAGCTGAAGATGCTTTGAACATTTCCGCTACGATACCAAACTCATCCGAATACCTCCAATGTCTCATCGATATTAGTGCACGTCGAGGATCCCACATAGTGAAAGATCACACTGTCGTAGGACAGCCATCTGATATAACTTGCAAATACGCAGAAGCTCTTCAGAGGATTACGCCCATCCGACCTTGAAGTTCCCTTCGAAAGGGCGGAGAAATCATCCGGCCCTTCTTGCGAGCCAAATCCGGCCTGTGAGGAGCATGCTGGTAATCTCCTTGCGTCGCTGATCCAGGCAAGCTCGATGAACTCGTCCAGAATAGTCCCACCAGCCCTCTGGGCGTACGTGGTCTAGGGCGTTTCCTCTTCCAACCCCCTTCTTCCCCTTCGGGGAGGGGTTTATCACTGTTCCTGATACACGTACACACCCTCCCCTACCCGGCCGGCAACCAACCCGGAACCATGCCGACTCCGTAAGGGCAGGCCTCCCACCATCCCTGTCAAAAAACAATACAAGCCGCACTCAGCCTCCACATTTGGAGCATGCGCGGCCAACCAGATGGGCCCCCCCCCACCATCCCTGTCAAAAAACAGTGCAAAGTACACTTTGGGGCAAAGTCTTGAGTCATGTTCGTGAGGCCCGCGAGCACTTCGAATTGTTTTTGACAGGGACGGCGGGGGTGTCAGCATATTCCCTGTCGCGCGCAGGGTTCCATCCCTAACAAAAAAACACTACAACATGAACCTCGCGGCTAAATCTGGATCACGCGCGGCCATCCCGCAATCACTGTCAAGTGGTTTTTGACAGGGACGGCGGGGGTGGTGGCGCGTGGCCTGTTGTGCGCAGGCCCACCAGACACAATGATGGACATCGGTTTTCGATAGGGGCCGACATGTTTCCCGATGTGTGCTGTCACGTGCGCAGGCGCACCTGACGCACTCTGCACGTGCCCCGGACGTGGCGCACCTGGAGCGGCTGGAGTGTGCGGCACACCTGGCGCACTCGGAGCACGTGGCGCATCTGGCGCACCAGGCGTGCCAGGCACGCTCGGGCCCCCGGGGTGCTGGCGCGCGTGGCGCCCCTGGCACGCGTGGCGCACCTCGCCCAAGCGTCTCGCACCTGGGCTCGGCTTTGGTCCCCAGTAGCTGCCCATCCAAAGACGACCGCTGAACACGCTCTGGCTCGGGTGATACTTCTGTGTTGGGAGGGCGGGTGGCTTGCGGGCGGGTCGGTAGCTTGACCCCTCCCCCTGCCCCCTCCCCTGGACCTGGACAGGGGGGGACCGCGAGGCGTTGGAGCGTCCAAGATGGCCCAGGACGGCTCCAAGAGGGCCCCTGAGAGTCCAAGATGAGCTCCAAGATGGCTCAAGATAGCGCACGATGCCTCAATATGGCACCCAAGTTGTTCCAAGAGGCCCCAAGAACGGTCCAAGACGGTTGCAAAAGGCCTCCGAGACCTCCAAGGAGACCCCCAAGAAGCCAAACTCCTTCAAAAACCTGCGGATAATCAATGATTGTTGCTTTCTCGCCTTTTCGCTTCCGACGGCCATCCGAGGCCTCAAGATGGGCCCAAGATGGCCCAAGAGAGCCCAAGGAGAGGCCCGAGAGAGCCCCAAGACGGCCCAAGAGCGCCCCACGAGCACTCCAAAAGGGGTCAAGGAGGCGGTTCTCGGTGCTCCCGAAGGGAGAGGCTAATTGAAGCTCCCCTCTGTTTTGATCGGTGTCCTCCAAGATAGCCCCAAGAGCGCCCCTGAAGCTCCCAAGAGCGCCCCAAGAGGGCCCCAAGAGGGCCCCAAGAGGCGCCCAGGCAGCCCCAAGAGGCCTCTAAGAGGCGCCCGAGAGACTCCTTTATACGAGGCCTCAAGAGGACCGCCGAGGTACCCAATTCTCCCTCCTTCTTCTCCTTCTCCTCCTCCTCGTCCTCTCCCTACTCAACATCCTCCATTCTGTTCCCGTACTAAATTATCCCGGCAAAGCAACCTAACAGCGATGTGTAGAAGCATATATGGAAGCATTCCCCTTAAGATTCAGATGAGAATCCAGTTGTAGAGTTCTGCTGTTCTCGCAGTCGCAGTCGCATTCGCGATGACAGTCGCAGTGGCAGCGGCAGTCGCAGTCACAGCCTCAGCCTGCCTCAGTATCAGCCTGCCTCAGCCTCAGCCTCAGCCTCAGCCTCAGCCTCAGCCTCAGCCTGCTTCAGCCTCAGCCTCAGTCTGCCTTCAGCCTCAGCCTCTGTGCCTCAGCCTGCCTCAGCATCAGCCTGCATCAGCCTCAGCCTCAGCCTCAGCCTCAGCCTGCCTCAGCATCAGCCTGCCTCAGCGTCTGCCTCAGCCTGCCTCAGCCTCAGTCTGCCTTCAGCCTCAGCCTCAGCCTCAGCCTGCCTCAGCATCAGCCTGCCTCAGCCTCAGCCTCAGCCTCAGCCTGCCTCAGCCTCAGCCTGCCTCAGCGTCTGCCTCAGCCTGCCTTCAGCCTCGGCCTCAGCCTCAGCCTGCCTCAGCCTCATCAGCCTCAGCCTGCCTGCCTCAGCCTCAGCCTCAGCATCAGCATCACCATTCTCAGCCTCTGCATCAGCATCAAAATGCGGCCCGGGAATGGAGTTCTGGGAACTCGAAGAGCACGAAGTGGCCTACAGTTGGCTCCGGGCATTCAAAATGTGGCCCGGGAATGGAGTTCTGGGAACTCGAAGAGCACGAAGTGGCCTACAGTTGGCTCCGGGCATTCAAAATGTGGCCCGGGAATGGAGTTCTGGGAATCGAAGAGCACGAAGTGGCCTACAGTTGGCTCCGGGCATTCAAAATGTGGCCCGGGAATGGAGTTCTGGGAACTCGAAGAGCACGAAGTGGCCTACAGTTGGCTCCGGGCATTCAAAATGTGGCCCGGGAATGGAGTTCTGGGAACTCGAAGAGCACGAAGTGGCCTACAGTTGGCTCCGGGCATTCAGAATGTGGCCCGGGAATGGAGTTCTGGTCGAAGAGCACGAAGTGTGTGACTGTTGCATCCGGTTATTCAGAATGTGGCCTGGGAATGGGGTTCTGAGAGGTCGACGAGCACGAAGTGTGTGACTGTTGGTGAAAAACGAGCCCGGCACAGGCCCGGCCGGCAACTCCCAACGCCTGCCCGGACCCTCCTGTGGAGTGATCTGTGAGCTCTTTTGAGTCAATTATCCCGGCAAAGCAACCTAACAGCGATGTGTAGGAGCATATCTGGAAGCATCCCCCTTAAGATTCAGATGAGAATCCAGTTGTAGAGTTCTGCTGTTCTCGCAGTCGTAGTCGCATTCGCGATGACAGTCGCAGTGGCCTGCAGCCTCAGCCTTCAGCCTGCCTCAGCCTCAGCCTCAGCCTGCTTCAGCCTCAGCCTCAGTCTGCCTTCAGCCTCGGCCTCAGCCTCAGCCTGCCTCAGCCTCAGCCTGCATCAGCCTCAGCCTCAGCCTCAGCCTGCCTCAGCCTCAGCCTGCCTCAGCCTCAGCCTCAGCCTGCCTCAGCCTCAGCCTCAGCCTGCTTCAGCCTCAGCCTCAGTCTGCCTTCAGCCTCGGCCTCAGCCTCAGCCTGCCTCAGCCTCAGCCTGCATCAGCCTCAGCCTCAGCCTCAGCCTGCCTCAGCCTCAGCCTCAGCCTGCCTCAGCCTCAGCCTCAGCCTGCTTCAGCCTCAGCCTCAGTCTGCCTTCAGCCTCGGCCTCAGCCTCAGCCTGCCTCAGCCTCAGCCTGCATCAGCCTCAGCCTCAGCCTCAGCCTGCCTCAGCATCAGCCTGCCTCAGCCTCAGCCTCAGCCTGCCTCAGCCTCAGCCTCAGCCTGCTTCAGCCTCAGCCTCAGTCTGCCTTCAGCCTCGGCCTCAGCCTCAGCCTGCCTCAGCCTCAGCCTGCATCAGCCTCAGCCTCAGCCTGCCTCAGCATCAGCCTCAGCCTCAGCCTCAGCCTCAGCCTCAGCCTCAGCCTGCTTCAGCCTCAGCCTCAGTCTGCCTTCAGCCTCGGCCTCAGCCTCAGCCTGCCTCAGCCTCAGCCTGCATCAGCCTCAGCCTCAGCCTCAGCCTGCCTCAGCATCAGCCTGCCTCAGCCTCAGCCTCAGCCTGCCTCAGCCTCAGCCTCAGCCTGCTTCAGCCTCAGCCTCAGTCTGCCTTCAGCCTCGGCCTCAGCCTCAGCCTGCCTCAGCCTCAGCCTGCTCAGCCTCAGCCTCAGCCTGCCTCAGCCTCAGCCCTCAGCCTCAGCCTGCCTCAGCCTCAGCCTCAGCCTCAGCCTCAGCCTCTGCCTCAGCCTCGGCCTCAGCCTCAGCCTCAGCCTCAGCCTGCCTCAGCCTCAGCCTGCCTCAGCCTCAGCCTCAGCCTGCCTCAGCCTCAGCCTCAGCCTGCTTCAGCCTCAGCCTCAGTCTGCCTTCAGCCTCGGCCTCAGCCTCAGCCTGCCTCAGCATCAGCCTCAGCCTCAGCCTCAGCCTGCCTCAGCCTCAGCCTCAGCCTGCCTCAGCCTGCCTCAGCCTCAGCCTCAATCTGCCTCAGCCTCGGCTTCAGTCTCAGCCTGCCTCTGCCTCAGCCTGCATCAGCCTCAGCCTCAGCCTCAGCCTGCCTCAGCCTCAGCCTGCCTCAGCCTCAGCCTCAGCCTGCCTCAGCCTCAGCCTCAGCCTGCTTCAGCCTCAGCCTCAGTCTGCCTTCAGCCTCGGCCTCAGCCTCAGCCTGCCTCAGCCTCAGCCTGCATCAGCCTCAGCCTCAGCCTGCCTCAGCATCAGCCTGCCTCAGCCTCAGCCTCAGCCTGCCTCAGCCTCAGCCTCAGCCTCGGCCTGCTTCAGCCTCAGCCTCAATCTGCCTTCAGCCTCGGCTTCAGTCTCAGCCTGCCTCAGCCTCAGCCTGCATCAGCCTCAGCCTCAGCCTCAGCCTGCCTCAGCCTCAGCCTGCATCAGCCTCAGCCTGCTTCAGCCTCAGCCTCAGCCTGCATCAGCCTCAGCCTGAGTCTGCCTTCAGCTTCGGCCTCAGCCTCAGCCTCAGCCTGCCTCAGCCTCAGCATCAGCCTGCCTCAGCATTCAAAATGTGGCCAGGGAATGGAATTCTGGGAACTCGAAGAACACGAAGTGGCCTACAGTTTGCTCCGGGCATTCAAAATCATACCCAGGAATGGAGTTCTGGGAAGTCCAAGAGCACGAAGTGGCCTACAGTTGGCTCCGGGCATCCAAAATGTGGCCCGGGAATGGAGTTCTGGGAACTCGAAGACCACGAAGTGGCCTACAGTTGGCTCCGGGCATCCAAAATGTGGCCCGGGAATGGAGTTCTGGGAACTCGAAGACCACGAAGTGGCCTACAGTTGGCTCCGGGCATCCAAAATGTGGCCCGGGAATGGAGTTCTGGGAACTCGAAGAGCACGAAGTGGCCTACAGTTGGCTCCGGGCATTCAAAATGTGGCCCGGGAATGGAGTTCTGGGAACTCGAAGAGCACGAAGTGGCCTACAGTTGGCTCCGGGCATTCAGAATGTGGCCCGGGAATGGAGTTCTGGGAGGTCGAAGAGCACGAAGTGTGTGACTGTTGCATCCGGTTATTCAGAATGTGGCCTGGGAATGGGGTTCTGAGAGGTCGACGAGCACGAAGTGTGTGACTGTTGGTGAAAAACGAGCCCGGCACAGGCCCGGCCGGCAACTCCCAACGCCTGCCCGGACCCCCCTGTGGAGTGATCTGTGAGCTCTTTTGAGTCAACTAGAAACCTATCAGTCTACGCTGTTAGGTAACTAGAAACCTATCAGTCTTCGCTGTTAGGTAAAAACTCCGCCTGTCGCACACCGAGGCCAGTTTGTAGGGCGGGCTGGGTGTTTCGCATGAGACATCCCCCCTCTATACGACCCTGAAGCTTCAAAGACAGCAGCTGTTTCACACATGGAGGGCGGTTGGTTTTCAAAATGTGGCTCTCGCCTGAGCGCCGCGCACATTCGTTTGAAACATTTGCAAGAATCTCGCCGGTTGAGGCCGGCTCCTTTTCAACATGTGGCTCTCGCCTTAGCACCGCGCGCATGTATTGTAAACTTTACACGAACTTCACGGATTGAGGGCGGGTGGTTGTGAAAATGTGGCTCTCGCCTTAGCGCCGCGCACAATCCTTCTTAAACTTTGCAGGAGCTTCACGAATTGAAGGCAGCTCCTTTTCAAAATGCTGTTCTTTCCCTAGCTTCGCGAGCATTCGTTTATAACATTTGCGAGCCTTTCATGGATTCCCATGATCATCGTACCAGAAGCGGCGATTTGGAAGGATTCAGAACTATGAGGGTGCAGCAATTACGTTGGTTCGCGGTGTTGAAGTCCCAGGAATGGCGCTCTGGCGCGATTCACGATCGTCAAGACGCAACAGTCAGGTTGATCCGTGGCGTTGGAATCCCGAGAAAAATGTTTTGGCATGTCTCAGGGTCTTGAAACGGTTGTCTTCCAACGAGGCAGTTCCCTCAGTGGAAATGAACCTTTGTAGGGGCCTGAGAAGAGGGGGCTTGGAGGGAGGGGTTATTAGAAACATCGTTGATGACTCTTGGGTTTACACTGGTCCTCCTCCTACTCCTCATCTTTCTCCTCCTCCTCCTCCTCCGGCGACGACAAACATTCCTCCTCCATACTCCCCCTTCTTGGGGTATATGGCGGCTTCCCCCACCCTTCACCCTTACTCCCCCACTTCCCTGATCACTTCAACTCCCCCGAGCATTGTTTCTGGATGCGCTGGTGGGGGTACGCGAAGCGTCAACAATTTGGAAACGTCTACCATAAGGCCTTCTTCCCTAACCACACTACGGGCACCCGGGATCAGAAAATGTGATGTGGATGAGAGGGGCATGCCGCTCGTGTCAGCACGCACATCGCCAGTGCAAGGGTACCTTCACGTTCAGGCAAGACCGGCCATGCTGATCAGCGACTTGGACAGCAGCCCCAAGACAATGACGAAGCCTGTCATGATGGCACTTTCGGCACCACGTCGCAGTTTCTATGACAAACACTAGCGGCGCAAGCCACTCGTGACCTTTCTAGCAACGCCTTTTTAAAGTGATATTTCCGACCAGAAGCCGACATGGATAAGAACTGTCCAGCCCTCTCGCGTGCGATCCCAGCAGCAAGTTCTAGGGACTTGCTTCTGCGACATGTTGGACACCACGTGCCGCAATGTCTTGCCCTTCTCGACGGCGTCCACTATTCGTGTATCTCTCTGCATCTACACCTGAAGTGCATCTGCTGGTTCACATCTGCCTCACATTAGCACTAACCCCCCCCACACGAATTGATACCTCGCGTACTGCCAACTGCAAGCCCATCAGCTGCTGGCGCGCACCCGTTGTTTTGAGCCAGCGCATCGTGGGCACCAGGAGCCCGCCTTCGAGGCTGTCCCTTTTTCACATTGTCCTTCCGAACACTTCCACATCGAATGACGCTGCGCACTCGTGCATGTGCTCGAAAGGCGCGCGCCTCCCCGTGCGGTTGCTTCGAGAACAGCTGCTTCGATGCCCAACCGAGGGCGTCCACGCCTGAGGAGTGCGATTGAGGACCGCGTGCCATGGACCAAGGGGATAAAGCTGCCGAGCTCCGCGCAAGACCCTGGCAAATAATGTAGTTCTTGAACGAAGGTGGCTTGAGCCAAAATGGCTATGGAAGCTTGCTCGGGGCGAGCTTGACTTGCGGGCGCGTGAACAAGGGTCGCCAACTGGAGTCGAGGCCACAAGTGCCACGCCCCCAAAGGGGGCAGCCTTCATGACTTTTCCCCATCTCCCTCCATCTTCCATCGTCCCCCATCACCTCCTTCTTCCCCCTCCTCCCTCCACTCCTCCAGCTCCCCCCCCCCCCCTCGTCGCCCGCGACGCTGATGATCAACGGCAGTTCACCTCCCCGTCCAGCCACCTCACCTGACACACGCCCAACTATTCCACTCTTTCTCATTCCTCCTGTGTTCCGTTCCACTCCCTTCTCCACCTCCGTCCCCATCCCTCTCTGGCAGGAGAGCCCATAACCCATAATCGAATCGACAAGCCGGATGGAAAGTCCACATGAATCGGATCGACGGAAATCGGCAGCCGAGTCGGGAAAAGTCGAATCGGCAGACATCCACAAGTGAGTAGGCCTCCGTGGAAATATCGGAGCCCAAGCCGGAATCCGAAGACGAATCGAATCGGAATCGGATGCCATGGAACTCGCATCGAATCGAATCGGAGGGATCCAAACGAGCCCCGCCTCTGGCCCGAGAAGACAGCGCACACGCAGAGCTGCCACGATCCCCGCGAAGGAGGAGGAGGAGGAGGAGGAGGAGGAGGAGGAGAAGGAGGAGGAGGAGGAGGAGGAGGAGGAGGAGGAGGAGGAGGAGGAGGAGGGGGCGCGGATCATGGCCGGCGGCACGTGCGCGGCCCAGGGGGGGGGGGCAGGGACGCATTGAGACAGGAAGACGCGCCACAGAGTCTGGGGAACTATCTTGGCCCCCGCCACGAGATCCCCCCACCAAGTCATCACCCCCCTCTTGGCCGCCCCCGCTCGCTTGTTCCCAATCGCCGACAGATCGGCGAAAGGCCAGCGGGTGAATCCGCACCTTCCTGTGCAGGTTGGGCCCATCGGGCCCCTATCGGCGATCAATGGGCGATGGGGGGTCGATGCATCCCCCCCTATGCCCATTCCCCCCCCTATCGTTGCCCCTGATCCTCCCCCCCTCCACTGGTCACTGGGGGCGCGGGGGCGGGGGCGTGTTTTGCTCCCCGCACGCCTGCTCGGCGGCGCTGCCCTCTGGCCACGAGACCGCCATGCGCAGCTCGCGCCAGTCCCTCCGGGCCCTGTGGGGGGCTCGGCTCGCTCGCCCAGAGGCCCCAAAGGGGAGGATCCGTGTTTGCAGCTTCGGGCCTCGACGTCTCCTCCTCCTCCTCCTTCTCCTCCTCCTCCTCCTCCTCCTCCTCCTCCTCCTCCTCCTCCTCCTCCTCCTCCTCGTCCTCCTCCTCCTCCTCCTGCACTCTCCTCCAGGGATCTGCTGAGAGCACCCCAGCACGACGGAGAGGGGCCGAGCGAAGGGGTCCGACCGAAGACGAGGCCGGGGCGAGGAGAGGAGCGCGGAAGGAGATATGGTGAGGGAGAAGCGAGGCGGGGCGGGTCACGAGGCGGGCGGAGCGGAGGAGCCTGGGAGGAGGGAGAGTTTGAGCACCTAGGCTGTCTCAGGGGCTCTGGGGAACGGGGTAGACGAACAGGATGCGGAGGGGAGGAAGGATGCGGAGGAGCGGAGCGGCGCGGAGGGGCACATGCGCTGTGGGCGCAAGCCCTGCGACGAGTAAGAAGAGAAGGAGGGAGGAGGGGAGGTGAAGGAGGAGGGGGAGGATGATGAAGAAGAAGGGTCACCCAAACGCTACCAGGAAAGCCTGAGCCAGCATAGTAGAGGGAGGCATGAACGGTTTGATTCGGACTCGGGCAAGGAGCGCACCCATCCTTCAATCTGAAGATCGAACACAGGAGACAACTGAACAGAGCAGAGGTCAAAGCAGCGTAGCCGGGACGAAGTGCGAGCGTGAGGGAGGATCGAGAATCGAGGTTCCAAAGCTCTTCCCGCCGTCTTGTACTCCACCTCCTCTTCCAGACGTCTCCGAGAGAGCTCCCGAAAGCTCCGAGGGGGCTCTGGAGACCTCCGAAGATGTCCAGGGACCCAGAGACCTCCGGGAAGAAGGGGAAACAGGAGGAGTGGGAAGACAACCCATGAGATGACAAGAAACACGAGCATACTCGGCCTTGCGCGCTGCATGGTGAACTGCGTGCGCGAACGTCTATATAGAAGAGAAGCGCACAAGCTCCTTCCAGGAACAACCGTGCAACTGCATGCAAGAGGTCGAGGGTACCGAGCACCGTGCAGTCACTCGTGCGGTGCGTGGGGTGAAAGAATTACACCAGAAAGGAACCCCAATCAGCGGATGGTTTGAAATGAGATCGATACAGAGATCGATAAGGAGATCGACTGGGAACCCGGGAACCCAGAACCCACCGAAATCGGCCCAGAGCCAAAAACCAGGAACCCGGGAACCCGGGAAACCAGCAAGCGACCAACATCGGCGGGAAACTGTCGCCGAGTCTCTCAGTTTCCGCTAGGACACCTTCAGTGCAAGCACTGTTTGGGGCATGAGGGGGGCCGGCTCTCGAGGGCGGGCACTGGGAGACATCGAAAGGCAGCCCCGAAGCAGCCCACCCCCCACGCCCTGTGACTGCGTGAGCAGGGACCGACCGTCCCGGCATTCCTGCGGGCCTACCACGACATGTCCTCAGAACATCCACCCGACGTGTTAAAACACGACCGTCGCAGCCAGAAATGTTCTCAAGAACACTTCATGCAAACCACAAGCGGTTCTTCGAACATTCTTTGGTGGGCCTAATAGGCACGCCAGGACGCTCCGCCACTGCTTGAGAAGCGGCGCACCCCCCCCCCACGCCCTGCGACGGCAGGGCCCTCGCAAGAAGAGGGCCTTTCGAGGGCGCGCTCTGCGGCTGGAAAAAATACCGGCCGGCGGCCGGCCGCTGCCGTCCTCGAGCTCGGGACCATCCCCGCGGCGTCCTCTGGAGGGGGAGGAGCGTACAGTCAGACTTCATTGGAGAGGACACGCGAGAGGACAAAAGACCCTTCCGAGGGCCACGTTGCCATAGGAATGCAGGAGGCACGGGTCGCGAGACACAGGACACAAAGGTACCCTTGATTTGGCAGGGTCGACCTACTAACCCGGGCCGACTGTACATGGACATTATGTTCAAACCCTGTGTCCCAAGATGCCCCCCGGAACCCCCGAAATTGCTGTTGGTAGCGTGACGACGGAGGGGGCGTGAGTGGACAGAAAGATTCGAACCCCGAAGCACCACTCTTACTAAGATCAACATCGATGTCGGGGGCGTGGGGGTGATTTAGGATCTCCCTCGAATATGTAAGGGTTCGCATAGATTGTCCATCTATTGGAGCGGAAACGCTGGTGCAACAACGTTCTTCCTGCAGCGGTGCGACTAAGAGTCAGCCAGAAGTCGACGGACCACCGGGGATCAACCTGTCAGAGCAGGGGGCGAAGAGGCCCTGCGCCTCCTGGTGGGACAGGCCCGCCTCGACAAAAACCTCACCTGCCAAAGAGAGAAGAGATGAGAACGGAATGGACCCCGCATCTCGTGACCCTGTGCCACGCGCGGGGAACAGCATATGGGATGCTGGCGCATGCGGTGCGGTGCAGTCCACGCGGTGCAACCTCGAGGGGGCAGACTCCACGGTGCAATCTATGCGTCGCAGTGCAATCCCAGAAGCAGTTGAGACCCCCCCTGGGTGGGACCGCCAGGACGAAAGCAGCTGAATGACCCCTGGGAGATATCGAACGGATCGCCTTCGCACCGCAGGGACAGTATGAACTCCCGCGCGTCGTGCGCAACGCACAAGAATCATATGATTGTACATTGATGCCCGCGTGAAGTAACCTGTAGACATACGCATAGGGTAAGCAGGGGAGAGAGACATGTAGATGTATAGGTAGCACAAAAGGGAGCAACATACGTAACGCTAGAATGGGAAACTGAACACATCAGAAGAAGGTACGACGGCTCCTCCCCTAGACACTTACTCGGCCATGTAATCATGGTCCCGTCCTTCAGGCGAGTCCGCCACAAACGCCCCCGCGTTCTCGACAGCACCAAAGCAAGAACCCAGATGAACATGAACAGAGCCGCGACCATAATGGCGAAACAACTTGGCAAGCGCAAGGAATGTGGATGGCTCTCAAAGGAGCCCATGGAGCATCAAAAGGCATATCATGATAACTACACGGAGCACGATGAAGCGCTGAACTTGATGTATATAAAGAACGCGTCGGAACTCGAGGGGCCCGAAGACACGTGAGTCCGAAGACGCTGCATGCCCAGGAACAACCAGCGGCGGCGACGCGGCCCAACACAACCAATTCGCATTATTGGTCCTACTCCTCGTTCTCGCCCTCCTTCTGATCCTATTTAGAATGAATCGTCCCTCGGACGAGTCGTCCCCCAGCAGCTGCTCGCTTTTCGGGCACCTCCGCTGACTGCCGAACCGAACAGAACCTCCTCCTCCTCCTCCTCCTCCTCCTCCTCCTCGCTCTCTTCTTCACCTTTCCCTTTCGGCTCTCCTCGATACGTAATTGGTGGCCGTGCGCTTGACGCTGCTGATCAGCGCGTCTGCACACGCCCACCGAATCGGAGAGCCGAGCTTGTGGATGAGAGGGCACCCGACACCAATCTCACTCGTATTCCTCCCCCTTAGATTTCAACTTAATTTGGCCACTGCTTTAGAGACGGTGTGGCCTCAATTCCTCGCACACAAGAAACAATCTGATCATCGAAGCTTACAACATGTGCAATTCTGACCATGCGAAGAACCGCTCAACGTCACTCCTGCTCCTTGTCGCTATATTCACCGCTCTCCTTATCTCCCTCCTCGCCCTCGCTACATGCACCCGTCATTGCTCATCTCTGCAAGTGTCCTGCGTCACGCTCGAGAGCAGCGCAGCGGCCAGCGGGAGCGAAAACGACGCCCCCATGGCCGCGGGCACGCGCACGCGCGCGCGCTCGCGAGGAGCGGACCTGGCTGAGCCGGGCCACCAGCGCGAGAAGACGTCGGAAGAGGCGCGGGCGCGCAGACTTCAGGCGAGGCGTCGGGAACCCTCCCCAGGAGTGCGACCGGGGAGGAGAATGAGGAGGAGGGGGAGGAGGAGGAGGAGGAGGAGGAGGAGGAGGAGGAGGAGGAGGAGGAGGAGGAGGAGGAGGAGGAGGAGGAGGAGGAGAGGAGGAGGAGGAGGAGGAGGAGGAGGAGGAGGGGAGGGGAGGAGGAGGAGACGAGGAGGAGGGGGATTTTTTTTTGACATCCACTACTGCCAAGCCACACTCTCTGGGGGGACGGCGCCTCCCCCCAGAGGAGGGGGCAGGGCTGGGTGGCGCCTCCTGCCACTTTCGCCACCAGCCCTGCCCCACCGCTGACGTCACGGCAACTGCGGGGGGACTCACGCCGAGACGGCTGCCAGTCCCGCAGTGCCGTGGAAACAGCGGGAAAAAACTAACGCCACGGCGCGGGCTCCACACGAAGCTCGGATTTCGACGGATGCCGACCCTTACAAATAGCATTGAAAGTCTCGGTCTTCTTACGCGTCGGTGGCTGACATCGCTGAGCTAAGCCCCGAATATAACCCAGCGAGCCGTAGGAATGACACCTAAGACAGACAGTCAGGAAGGAGCCATCAGAAACGAGCAGCGATATGGCATGGTGCCCGAGCGCTCTCAGGGATGGGCCGTCCAGCTTCGATTCATTCGAGCAAGAACCTGGCGGCGGTATCGAGCGTCCTTTGCGCACGATCAAACAGTGCTGGCAACGCCAGAAAGCAAATCCGAAATACCCCTCGCGCTTCTCCCACGTCCAAGCATGGGGCCGCGAGGGAGGAGCAGGTTCGACGGGAGGGCGCTCCCAGTAGCAGTCGGTCAAATCCAACGGCGGCCACGCTGGCAGCAGCTTCGCTGCGAGCTTGCAGACCGCCTTGGCTATCTTAATTTGCCATTGCAGCCGGCTCTCCTCGGCCTCCGACGGACGGGGGTGGAGTCCAGCACCCTGCTTGGCGGCACGATCCGCCAGGTCATTCCCGAGGCGCCTCCAGCGCTCCAGGGAGGATATGCCCGCTTCGCGCGGGTCTTTGTGGGCATCGACTTTGACGACCGACTGGACCGACGACACCCCAAGACGATACATCATCATCAGCCCCGCGAACGGGCGGCGATAGCTCAGCTGCGAACTCTTGTCCCCAGCACAAGCAGAGACCACGTTCAAGCAGTCGCTATAAAAAGTTGTCAGGCGAGGCTGCTCCTGCCCAGGATGTCGGTCCTCGCCGATCTCGGCGACGGGCCCTTGGCTCGCGTCACTCATGACCTCCACTCCGCCGCGGGCCAGGGCAGCGAATTCGGCGCACTGGGAGGTCTGGAGGAAAGGGGCGTGGATAGGCCCATAGATGTGGCACACCCTGTCACCCGAAGAGTCGACCTTAACGAGCCCATATCCAGCACGCGAGAGCTCGGCAATCTCATGACGGAAGCAGCTACCGTCAAGGAAGATATCGCCATCAAAGGTGCCACCGTCCTGGAGAGGCTCAACCCGTTCACATCTGGCCTGAAATTCACAATCCAAAAACTCCCGAGACGGCCGAGGGAAGACGTCTCCAGGATGCGCAAAGAAACCCCTGGTGAAAAGCAGAGCAACTTCGGGGTCGGCCAGGTCCGCGTCAGCGGCTTCATCAATCAAACTCTGTGAAACGGTCTCCTCTCTCGTGGAGGCGACGGCAGGGCAGCGCCAGAGTCGATGGAAGGTCGAATCGCCAGTGAAACCGCAGAGCTCGCATCGATCCTCGAGACCGCGGTGCCCGACCTTGATCGCCCGATCGCGAGTCCAGAGCGCTTCGCAAGTCAAGCTCCTGATCGACCCACGTTCCTGGGAGGTGACCCGCGACGATCGGAGGCGAGATCGGACGATGTCGAAACACAATCGATCGCAAGGCAGGCCCTGCTTAGCCGAAGCCTCACGCTCCAGGGCACGCCGACAGGCCTGCTGCAACATTTTCTTCAGCATAGCTGGGGACACGCTCGTCAGCAATATCGTCTCCCCGAAATCGTTCACGATCGTGACGAAATCTGACATAGACCACTTGATGCGAATAAGGGAAAGACGCATGGCGCTAATGGGTCCCCCGACGTCGCGCCACCTAGGTTCCGCCGCCGCGAACACGGTCTCCCAGCTGAGTCTCAACTGGTCCCAAGGGATCGTGTAGGGATAGGCACCCGTCTGGAGCGCCCATATTTCTTTGGCGTACCTAACCACGGGGGCCACAGCCCCCACCCAAGTCGGGTCATCGTTCAGAAGGAGGGTGGCGGTCAGCGAACGCCCCCCCGCACCAGGTCTCAGAACGCGCCCCGCTTCACGACGGATCTTCGCCAACTCGAAGTCCGAAAGCCCATGGATCTCCGCCCCGTAGAGAACCCCAGGCAAAGTCCCAGAGACCCAAATACGCTTACAATACTTACCAAGGCTGCAACTCAGCTTGACGAGCTTCTTTGTAGAAGCTTTCAGGGTGTCCACGATGACCCTAAACTTGTGGCCTCTCCTGGCGGCTCGTCTGGGTCTCCCTGCAGCATCGTCGATCCCCAGGTTCACGGCGCTGTCCGTGATCGGCCCAGCGAGGGGCCCCAGGAACTGACGAAGCTGCGAAGAGACCTCAGCAGATGAGCAGACAAAAGAGGCCTTATCGGGCGCCACCTTGCATTTCATGTCCAAGGTGAGAGCGTCGTGCAGGCCCTGCGAGGCTTCCTTTAAATCATGCACGACCTGGGCCTTGGAGCCCACCGCAGACAGCCCGCTATCATCGATGTACTGGTCCAGCTGGACGCTAGGCCCGAGCTTCAAGGAGTCAAGAGGGGTGATCATGTAGACCTTGACCCATGTCGTGGCTAACGAACAACCCGCGATAACCCCTCGAGCCGCCATCAGCGGGCCCGAGACGTACCCAGCCATGCAAATAAACCGGGCCCCTCGGTAGGCCGCGATCGAGAGACGATATAAGGCCACAGGGACCCCGTGTTGCACGCAACGCTGTTCCAAAAGCCCGAGGTCGATGGTTTCGTAAAACTTGGACAAGTCCCAAAGAATCGTGGCCGCCACCAAACCACGACGATAGGAGCATTCAGCCCTGACTCCTTGACGCCACACGACGTCACTGGCCGAAGCAAAAGACTGGCCAGCGAAATAAGCTCGAGGATGCTCCAATTCCCACTGCTGTGCTATCACCCTTCTCGCTTTCCCCCACAATCTGTACATGCTGCAGAACAGGCCAATCGGCCTCCAGCCGCCGTGCGGCTTCATGATGAGCGCCAGCTGAACCGGCTGGCTCTGGAAGGGGAGTGAGGAGGTCATTTCCATGATGGCCAGCATTAGGCCCACGACGTACAAGCAATCGTCGGTCATCCAGGAGTAGTGTTTCATGTGGAAACCGTCGAGCCCAAAAGCAGTCCTGGGGGAGTACCTGGAGGAGACCATCCTGAGAAATTCGGGTTGCAAGAAAGGGAGGGGGCTACAAATACCTTTCGAACCTTCATCGAGCGCGGGGGGGCCCGTCGACTTGGCACCCCATAATTCAGCATAGAGCGAAGACTGAGACTCCAGCAGAGAAAGAGGGTCAGAGAGCACAACCCCAGCCGAGCTGAGGGTCGTGGTAGGCTTCCAGCCCGCAGCAGGCTTGCGAGCGAGGTGAGCGTTCCTTCCTCCCTTTTCAATGTTGGTCAACAGCCATTCCTTCCAACTTTTCCCTCCCTGAGTCCTAGCATCCGACTGCTCGTGGACTATGGCGGCATCCAGCTCGCCAAGGATGTGCGACAGGTGCTCCTGATGAGCTTCGTCCTCCACGCAGAGCCGACCACCTGGAGCCGCGACGATCGACACGAACGAGTGAATGGACTTGACGAGCGCCTGATACCTATCCAGATCGCTCGCGAACTCAGAGGGAATCTCCAGCAGCATCTGGCTCTTCTGGCCACACGCCTGCGAACTGCGAGGGAGTACGTGCCAGTGCCTAAAGGTGTGGGACAACCACTCGATGGCGAACAGACGCGGGTGGCGGCCCTTGGAAGAGCCGCTCTTAAAGACAGGCTGCCAGACTAACTTGGGGCCCTTACTCCTGGCCCCGTAGTACGGGAGGGTGATATGTGCAGCATCAGCGATTTCACACTCCGCCAGACGAGCCCAGCGCCCGTAGACCCTACTCAACTCTTGGGTAGCCTGACCGACGGGTTCCCCTGGGACCAAAGAATCGAGAAGGGCACTCGCCTGCCCCTGGAGCCGCCCCCAGTGGGGAGGCCGTTCAGAGGGCCCGATAGGCCGCTGGGCAGGGATGGGAGGAGGTTTGTAAAATCCCAAAGCCTGCATCTTACAAGCACGAGGGTACATGACGATTTCGACAGGTGAGTGAGGAGCGAGCTGCGAGGTGGTAACCACGTCGACCGACTGAATAACCTTCGAGACCCCACTCGTCGCAACGAAATAGTCAAGCATTTTGATGCCCCCCGTGGTGAGGCAGGTCCCCTCGCCCTGGGGGATGATCAGGTTCCCATGGAGGCGTTCAGTGAACCCGCTGTCCTGGACGAGGTCGGGCGACATGTTGAAATCAGCCGCGACCAAACATTCACTAGAATACGCCTCTGCTGCCGACCCAACCTTCCCCAAAATGTCAAGATTTCGGTCCGTCAGCCCCTCGGAGTGATGCATGTACACCGAGGCGAACAGGATGGGCTGGCCAAGCCCTCCAGGGAGATGAACCAGACCCGCAATGGCCCTACTTGGGACCAATTCCGACCCCTGAGGGAGGTCGTGAAGGCCTAGGAAGGATCGGCAGACTAAGGCGACACCACCTGAGCTTCCTTCGCCGACTCCAGGACGGGCTGGCGAGAAGAGGCCTTTCCAGCCATGTCTGAGGCACCAATCTAAAGCCGAGCGACACGACTCATCACTACAGAGGTGGTGTTCTTGAACGGCCACGACATGGGCCGATGTGCGGGCGAGCCATTCTTTACATGGCCCCCAGGAGGTGGCATTACACGTCTGGAATCTGAGGGCAAGCTGGTCGGACTCGGGGACAGGGGGGCCAGACGACGGGCCAAAACTGGGTCCTGACATAGGCCCACGGGCGCCCAAACCAGGGCCGCACCCCAACGACGGATCCGAGGGACCAGGAGGTATCAAAAAACTTGGCGCCTCAGGTGACTTCAAATCTCCCCCCCACTTCGACCTAGGCAGTCGAGGTGGGGGGCAAAGATTGCTCAGGTGGTTGAAAGTCGGCTCCCAGCACCGTCTCGGCGCGGGCAAGCAAAGCAGAGGAGCGGGCGGCCGAGTCAGAATCAGAAACGCCAGCACTGGCCGAAGCTCCGGAGTGATCTTCAGGTTGAACGGCAGGAGAAGGTCCCGCCGCACGAGCTTCGTCATCCACATGACCACCACCAGGCATCGCCGCTCCCTCGGCCTTGCGACGCTTCGCCAGGCCCGAGACGTGCGACTTGTGCAGCTGCCTGGCCTCCTCGAGCTGCTTGGCCGCCGCCCCGAAGAGGTTCTGGGTGGTCTCGACAAGCCGCTTGCTGAGGTCCTCTGCACGAGCCGCCATTTGCTTGCGGTCCTCTTCGCCAAGCTCGTAGACTTCAGGGTCCACGTTGAAGAACGACTCCACACTGGTGGCGTCGAATAGCTGCTTCCCGTCCAGTAAGTCCTGGAGCGAAAGAGAAGCCGAAGAAGGTGGAGAGCTTGGTGGTGCAACCTCTGCTTGCAGCTGCGCAACGAGCTTCTTGTAGCGGTCATTCTCTTCGACCAACTGTTGACGAAGGGAGTGAATAGAATTCTTCTTATCAGCCAACCATGTTTGCCACTTCTCGAATTGCTCCAGCTCGTTGGACAGTTTCTTTTCCAAGGCCTTCCTGGCTCGGTCAGATTGATTCGCCTGCACTTGAATCGGTATAGGTGCCGAGCCAGCCTTCCTTTTGTCCAAGCGCTGCTGGAGCGCCGCGGCGTGTCCATGGTTGCCCATCTTCCTGTTGAGTGAGATGAGCTGGTGCATCTCGTCATCCGTGAGGTCAGCGTCGCGGATGACGCCCTGGCCTGCACCAGTTCCTGGTTGTCCTCCCCCTCCTTGTGGTCCCACAGGGCGAGGCTGAGGAGGAGGCGCCGATGGTGGGGCCTGCCCCGCTGCACCAGCACCGTTCGCCCATACACCGCCAGGTGGCTTGGGCGTGGAGACGTCGACCTCGGCTCGCAAACTGTGACACTGCTTGCAGAACCAGAAACGTCCCATGTTTTTCCCGCAGCCGCATTTCCCGCAACGCCACATAGCGTTGTGAACAGACTGCCAAGGAGGAGGGCCGCGGGTCCCTGGCGGCTTGCGCGGCGGCGGGGCCATGGCTTCGACTGAATGCTTCCACGTTAGCTACCTTCCCGGGGGAAGGCGAGATCTCAAGCGCCTGCTGAAAGGCCCAGAAGCGAGCCCAAAAACTTGGGCCCAAGTGGCTTGAGAGGAGGAGGAGGGGGAGGAGGAGGAGGGGGAGGAGGAGGAGGGGGAGGAAGAACCCCCGGTGCGGTCCCAGATGCATACTGGGTGCCATCCTCGGCGCCCCCAAAGAGACCCGCAGAGGCCACACTCGGGTCATCGGAGGGGGCGAGGCCTGTCGAGCGCGCCCCGGGCGCTCCGCGGGCGCCCGAGGACCTCCGCGGGCGCAGAGGAGCGCCGACGGCCTCCCAATATGGCAGCGGCCCCAGGCGATGGGCCTCGGGGTGCCTTCTCGCGCTCGCTGCCAGCCCCCTCCTCTCGCCACCCCATCCACCGTCACAAGCACTGCAGGGTGACCGCAAGAAACCATTCAGGACCCCCCCCCTGGGGTGTTATCATTAGCGCAGCACCGTAATCAAATAACTCTGGGGGGCGGTTTTCGCGTCTGCGTTCACATAGAGGTGCGAGGTGCCGGGGTAACGCTTCTGGGGTACCGGGTGCGTTATATTTTCGCCGGAGAGGTGGGGGGTTCTTAATTGCTTGCTGAGGTTACCCCAAGCGAAGCTGTCAAACAAGGGGGCGCAGCACGCCGTGTGGAGACCAGCAGGACCCAGCGGTGGACATTGCAGATGGTGGCCCGCGGCTGGTTTTGGGCATTTGCTGTAACGCCCTATGTGCATATCGTGTCAGGGACAACTCCTTGCGAAAGACATGCAGCGCAGCTGAGCTCAACGGCAGGTCGAACCCGCGGCCCGAGTCAAAAAACATGTCAAGCCTGGAGCCGCCCGACCACCTCAACCCACATGTTCGCAAATGCGTGGTACCTGCAATTACGCGCTAAACATGTGGCTAGCTTGCCGGCAGTGCTGGTATCACATGGCACGTGTCAGATTGGTCGCAGGCTGCAAGCCATCAGCCCGCATTCAGATCTTGGTGTGGCTGCCATTTCCATTCTGACCCGCTTCATACCAATAAAGCACGCAATAATTTGAACCGTTTTCACGAGTGCAACGCATGAGTGCACCACGCACAGATATCGCACAATGTCCACGCATACCTAGCACCCACAGGGCACTTCTGCATCCAGAACAAAAGCACCATAGTACCATACTCAATCTGCACGGTTTCCCCCGGGGACGTAGGCGACCCGAGGAGGAGGAGGAGGAGGAGGAGGAGGAGGAGGAGGTGGTGGAGGAGAGGGAGGGGAAGGATGAGATGGAGGAGGAGGAGGAGGAGGAGGAGGAGGAGGAGGAGGAGGAGGAGGAGGAGGAGGAGGGAGGAGGAGGAGGAGGAGGAGCGAGGAGGAGGAGCAGGAGGAGGAGGGGTCGCCTAAGCCCCTTCGGAGAAACCCTCCAACTCAAGCACATTGACATTATAACTTCACCTCGAACTTTTAGCTCGACTGGTCTTCGACCTCAGATGCGCAAATAAGTACCGCATGCCATACACACACCAAGTTACGGATGGCCACGCACATGCGCAACGCCGACACTCCATAGGCCCATCATGTGTTGGATAACTGTAAGGAGAAAAAGGCTAGCATGTTGTAGCCCGTGTTCACGGCATCGTCAACAGGACATGTAACATGCATCCACGTGTTATACGAAGAATTGTGCACGGTGCGCATAGCTCTGTCACGCAGATCGGGTAACATCGCCTTCCGTGCGTAGGTTGAGATGGAACGCACCCGTCTGTAATCACGGCCTTTCTGGGAGGGCAATACGCCCACGATCGTCCTCTCCGGCTGCGCCTGGCCGATGCTTCTCCCACGAAGGGTCTCGAAGGCTTCAGGAGCGCGTGGCCAACCGCCGCCGGGACCACCCGCTGCGCTCTGCCAAGAGGGCGCAGGGCGCGCCTGGATCGACCCCAACATCGAGGGGGGCACCAAGGCGGGGGTTTGGGGCCGAAGTGGGGTTGGGAGGGAAAGTCGCTCCCAAGGGCCTCTGGAAGAAAAAAAGTACGTTGCACGGGCGCATCTAGCTTGGCCCGTGCCCCAGCCCCACCTGGGGATAACCCTGCCTATCCCCGACAATATAGCCCCCCGAGGCCCTGGCCTGCTCTCGTCTGAGCGCGTGCGCCGCATCTACCCACACTGTGCTCGGGCATGCGGCTCATACTCCCTCATCCTCCCGCTCTTCCTTGTTGTGCTGGTGTTGTTTTTTTTTTTGTTTCTCTCTCTCTCTCTCTCGCTCTCTCTCTCTCTCTCTCTCTCCTCCAGGGGGAGGATGCTGGGAAAGGTCCTGGCCTCTTGGGGAAAAAAGGGTGCTGGAGGAGGTCCCTAGAGGGCCCCTGGCATCTGGAGCAGCCGCCTCGTCGCTCGGAGGGCCCCGTCGGCAGGTCCGTCACCCCAGGGGGGCACTGAGACACCTCCATGGGTTTGCCACGTCTTCCCCGCTGTGTGCGCACACCTGCCCACCGATCCTGGCCAGGCCCATCCCCCGAGCCCAGGATCGGCCCGGTCAAAAGTTCGGCATCGACGCCCTCCGACAACGCGCGTGCTGATTCGAGTCAGAGCTCGGCGATCGAGCCTGAAGAAATCCGCGCTTCGAGGGCCAGGGCCTGGTGACCAGGCACGGATCGGCCCGGCCAAAAGCACGATATCGACGCCCTCCGACAACACGCGTGCTGATTCGACTGCGCGCGTGTGCACGTGGCGAGTGCGCGTGTGAGCGCGTGTGCGCGTGCGCGTGCGCGTGTGTGCGTGTGTGCGTGTGCGTGTGTGCGGCGTGTGCGCGTGTGTGCGTGTTTGCGTGTGTGCGTGTGTGCGTGTGTGCGTGTGCGCGTGTGTGCTTGTGTGTGTATGCGTGACCGCGTGTGTGTGTGTGTATGCGTGTGTGCGCGTGTGCGCGTGTGCGCGTGACCGCGTGGGCGCGTGTGCGCGTGTGCGCGTGTGCGCGCATGCGCGTGTGCACATGTGCGCGTGTGCGTGTGCGGGTGTGCGCGTGTGCGCGTGTGCGCGTGTGCGCGTGTGCGCGTGTGCGCGTGTGCGCGTGTGCGCGTGTGTGCGTGTGCACGTGTGCGCGTGTGCGCGTGTGCGCGTGTGCCCGTGTGCGCGTGTGCGCGTGTGCGCGTGTGCGCGTGTACGCGTGTGCGCGTGTGCGCGTGTGCGCGTGTGCGCGTGTGCTCGTGCGCGTGTGCGCGTGTGCGTGTGTGCGCGTGTGCGCGTGTGCGCGTGTATGCGTGTGCGCGTGCGCGCGTGTGCGCGCGTGCGCGTGTGCGCGTGTACGCGTGTGCGCGTGTGCGCGTGTGTGTGTGCGTGTGTGTGTATGTGCGTGTGTGCGTGTGTGCGCGTGTGCACGTGTGCGCGTGTGCGCGTGTGCGCGTGTGCGTGTGTGCGCGTGTGCGCGTTTGCGCGTGTGTGCGTGTGCGTGTGTGCGTGTGTGCGTGTGTGCGTGGGTGAGTGTGCGCGTGGGTGAGTGTGCGCGTGTGTGCGTTTGCTCGTGTGTGCGTGTGTGCGTGTGCGCGTGTGTGTGTGTGTGTGTGTGTGTGCGTGTGTGCGTGCGTGTGTGCGTGTGTGCGTGTGCGTGTGTGCCCGTGTGCGCGTGTGCGTGTGTGCGTGTGTGCGTGCGTGCGTGCGTGTGTGTGTGTCTGTGTGTGTGTGCGTGTGTGCGTGTGTGCATGTGTGAGAGTGTGCGCGTGTGCCCGTGTGCGCGTGTGCGCGTGCGCGCGTGTACGTGTGCGCATTCGCATGCTCGTGCGCGTGCGCGTGCGTGTGCGTGTGCGGGTGTGCGTGTGCGTGTGCATGTGCGTGTGCGTGTGCGCGTTCGCGTGCTCGTGCGCGTGCGCGTGCGCGTGCGTGTGCGTGTGCGGGTGTGCGTGTGCGTGTGCGTGTGTGTGTGCGTGTGTGCGTGTGTGCGTGTGTGCGTGTGTGCATGTGTGCGTGTGCGCGTGTGCGCGTCTGTGCGTGTGTGCGTGTGTGCGTGTGCGCGTGTGCGCGTGTGCGCGTGTGCGCGTGTGCGCGTGTGCGCGTGTGCGGGTGTGCGCGTGCGCGTGCGCGTGTGCGTGTGCGTGCGCGTGTGCGTGTGCGTGTGTGCCTGCGTGTGCGTCTGCGTCTGCGCGTGCGAGTGCGAGTGCGTGTGCGTGTGCACCTGCGTCTGCGAGTGCGTGTGTGTGTGTGTGCGTGTGTGTGCGTCCGTGCGTGCGTGTGTGCGTGTGTGCGTGCGCGCATGCGTGCGTGTGTCTGTGTGTGCGTGCGTGCTTGCGGGCGTGTGGGCGTGGCGTGGCGTGGCGTGAAGTGGCGTGGCGTGTCTGTGTGTGTGTGGGTATGTGTGTGTGCGTGCGTGCGTGTGTGTGTGTGCGTGCGTGCGTGCGTGCGTTTGTGTGTGTGTGCGCATGGCGTGTGCGTGCGTGCGCGTGCGTGTGTGTGTATGCGTGCACGCGTGCGGGCGGGCGGGCGTGCGTGGCGTGGCGTGCGTGGCGTGACGGCGTGCGCGCGTATGTGCGTGCGTGCGTGTGCGTGCGTGCGTACGTGTGTGTGTGCGTGCGTTCGTGCGTGCGTCCCTGCGTGCGTGCGAGCGTGCGTGCGGGCGTGGCGTGGCGAAGCGTGGCGTGTGTGTGTATGCGTGCGCGCGCGTGTGCGTGCGTGCGTGCGTACGTGCGTGCGTGTGTGCGTGCGTGCGTGCGTGCGTGCGCACGTGCGTGGCGTAGTGTGTGTGTGTGTGTGTGTGAGTGCGTGTGTGCGTGCGTAGTGGTGTGTGTGTGCGTGCGGGCGTGGTTGCGTGCGTGCGTGCGTGCGTGTGTGCGTGCGCGTAGTGCGTGCGTGTGCGTGCGTGCGTGCGCGCGTGTGTGCGTGCGGGCGTGGCGTGGCGTGGCGTGGTATATGTATGTGTGCGCGTGCGTGTGTGTGTGGGTGGACGTGTGTGTTTGTGTGTGCGCGCGTGCGTGGGTGCGTGTGCGTGCGTGCGTGTGTGCGTGCGTGCGTGCGTGCGTGCGTGGCGTGGCGTGGCGTGGCGTGGGTTGGTGTGGCGTGTGTGTGTGTGTGGGTGCGTGCGTGCGTGCGTGCGTGCGTGCGTGTGTGTCTGTGTGTGTGCCTGCGGGCGGGCGTGCGTGCGTGCGTGTGTGCGTGCGTGCGTGCATGCGGGCGTGGCGTGGCGTGGCGTGGCGTGGCGTGGTGTGGTGTGGTGTGTGTGTGTGCGTCGTGCGTGCGTGTGTCCGTGCGTGCGTGAAGGTGTGTGTGTGTGTGCCTGTGTGCGTCCGTGCGCGCGTGCATGCCATGCGTGCGTGCGTGCGTGCGCGTGCGTGCGTGTGTGTGTGTGCGTGTGTGTACGTGCGTGCGTGTGTGGGTTTTGTGTGTGTGTGTGTGCGTGCGTGCGTGCGCGCGTGCGTGCGAGTGTGCGTGTGTGTGAGTGTGTGTGACAGTGTGTGCGTGCGTGCGTGCGTGCGGCCGCGCCGCGCCGCGCCGCGGCGCGGCGCGGCGCGGCGCGGCGCGGCGCGGCGTGGCGTGGCGTGGCGTGGCGTGGCGTGCGTGGGGTGCGCGTGTGTGTGTGTGCGTGTGTGTGTGTGTCGCTCGTCAAGGAGACCGCGTCCGTGGTCGAACACGGCCCTGTACTTGTGACGGGCCACTAGGGCCGAGGGCACTTGGGGCCTCTCCAGGCTCCAAGAGCACAGTACACGGTCCCCAGACCGCGCGCAAGGGCAGGCCGAGCCTGCAGGGCAACTCTAGAGGCCCAAAAGGGGGCCAAAGCAAAGAGGCGGTCTCCAGACCGCACCAAAGAGGCAGGCACAGCCTGCATGCCTCGCCAACGACCTGAGGACCTGGGGCCTAAACCCGACCAGTGGCGAGGGGGGCTCCTGTCACGGGGTGGAGCTTCGCCGCCAGGCGGTCGCGGCGCTTGGCCCGTTCCCGCTCCGCGGGGTTGGCACACGGCGCAGGGGCGGGGAGGGCGCCAAGGCAGGGGGCCCCCAAAAGCCGCCCTTGCCGCTTGGCATACGCTCCACATCTCTGACAGACCGTGAAAGGCGGGCGCAGGATGATCTCGTGCCCAAGCACACTCGAGACCTCCTCATCACGCCCCCCACGCCCACCCGCCCCCGCGGCGATAGCAGCGGCGGCGGCAGCTCGGGAGCCCTGGCCCTGCATCTGCAGGGCAGCGGGGGCAGCGGCCACAGGCTGCGCCGCTCCAGGCGCCGTCGCGGGCGAGGGGCCAGCGGCAGGGCGCGTCGCACGAGTGCGCATCGCACGATTACCCGCCCTCCTAGACTCCTCGCACGTCGTGTCGCCCTCGCGCAAAACACCTGCAACCAGCTCTTCCAGGGGGGCCTCCAGCAATCCCCCCGAGGGTGGCGCAGGAGAGGGAGGCGAGGCGACGGAGGCAAGAGTATCAGGTGCGCCTTCTGCAGCTCTGAGGAGGCGAGCCGTGCGCGCGGCTAGCCGCTCCTCGGTCGAATCCCTCCTCCGCCTCTCCGACGACGACAACGAAGGGCCCCCACCGCCTCCATCTCTCGCCGTGGTAGAGCGCGCAGCAGGGGCGGCACAGCCCTCGCGGCGGGGAGACCTGCTATCTTCACGCCCTTGCCCAGGCCTTCCCTGCGACGCGCAGGAGTCGTCGCGACGCGCGGTCGCAGCACACGCTGCCGCGGCCGCCAGACCCAGGGCCAGGGCAGCCTGTGACGAGGGGGGAGCAGAGTTCTCCTCGGCTCTCGACGGGCTGTTCACCGCCAAAAGGGCCGCGGCTCAAACTCGGAGCAGGGTGGAAGGCCGACAGGGGCGGGTCAACAGACCGCGGGCCGTCTCTTCCGAAAACCCTGCTCTATTACAATTCCTGCACCTGAAACCCGTTCCATCGGGCGCCAGATCGTGAGAAACAATGGCAAGGCTGGGTGGCTTTGGCGGGGGCTTTCGTGCACGGGGCTCGTCCTTGGGGCCATCCCACCGCCTCGAGCTCAGCACTCGCTTGCCAGCCCAAGCTACAAACCTGGCACGATTGACAGCCCCGGCGAGGCGCAGTTCCAGGCCTTTACAGAAATTGGGGGCTGATCGTGACAACGTGCAACGCCACAGTGGCAAAGAAGTCCGCCCACGTGTTCCCCAGCCAGGCCATCACCCCCACCCCCCGACTAAGCGCCTCTTCGGCCGTTTTGTGAGACGGGGTCCAGGCAAAGCGGGGCGGGGGTCGGGCCTGCCGCTCAACCGTGGCTCTTATGGCTCGCCAAATCTCAGCGTGGCGAGCGGCGGCCGAAACCTCGCTCTCGCTCCAGCGCTCGCCCTCTTGGACTAGGGAAAGGTGATCACTCGCGATTCTAGTTACACGCCGCGAAGCGAGAATGGCCTGGTACCCTGCATACCTGGCAGCTCTGGGCACCGACTGGATCCCTGGGAGGCTTCCAAACCTGGCCTTGGACGGGCGGCCCTGGGAATCCAGTTGGACAATCGCCCAGGCACACCGCGCAACCTCGGGAACTTGCATATCCTGGCCAGCCTCATCCGTGTAGACCGTGCCTGCCCAGGGAGCCTCAGGATCACCCCATTCAAAAATTGCCTCAGGAGTTCTGTCGGGCCTCTCAGAGCTAGGTGGGACCAGCGGCATGGCGAAAGCGTGCTGGACCGAATCAAAGAACGTGGGATCCGCGGACACAAGCACTTCCTTGCGCATCAGCTCCCGCGTAGCGACCCTACGCTTGTGCTCACGCGTATCCTCGTCCAACGGGTCCGCCTCGGTGCCTTCAAGCAACGCGGGGCAGTCGAGCCAACGATGCCCGAGGGTCTCGGGTCCCATGGCCGAGCAAGCAAGACAATTAGGCGACGAAGCGAAGCTATGGCGGAACTTTCTCTCTCGTGGCCACATGGCGCCTGTCCACAGGCACTGCAGAGCTCCCAGCTCCGCCGAGTCTCGCACAGCACGGGGCCCATGTATGCACGCACGAACTGCCCGATACCAGAGGACCTCGCCGTCGTAGCCTGGGAGATGCTGCTGTGCACGCCGCATCTGCCACCGTTGCACTCCAGCTTCTAGTAGGTCTCGGAAATCACGAGGTGCCACCGCCAGAAGAGAGAAATACACGTTCTCGTCGGTGACAACTTCATGTGCCGATCGCATCGACCAGCCAACTCGTCTGAGCGTCATCCACAGTGCCGAGAGTGGGCCCGTGACTTTGGACCATGCCTCGGCCTTCTGCATGCGAGACACTGTCACCTCCCAAGCGTGCTGGAGCTGCGTGATGGGGACCTTCGCCTCCCACAGCCACGACGCGTAGAGGTAGGGCAGCTCCAAAGTGGCAGCAAAGATGGGATCATATCGAGGGTTACGCTGCATGACCAAGCCTGTCGTCAAAGATGCCGCCGCCTTCACGCCTGCTAAGGCACCTGCAAGCGTGCGCACGGGCTTCAGAGCATGGTCAGCCACGCCCATGACAGCCGCACCGTGAAGCACCGAGGGTGCGAGGCCTGTGCTCTGGATCCGTGCCATCCGTCGAACCCCCACAGCACGTTTGAGGATATGGAGCCGTCGTACACGAGTGCGCAGCGCGAGCATCCGCGCCTGCTCCTGCAGCCGTAACGGCCGCACCGTCGTGAGCTCGTGCCCTAGGTTACGCATCCAGCGCTTGCGTGCAATGTGACGCTGCTGAGTGACCCGCAATACCGCGCGCTCCGTGGCCGCGTCCGAGGCGACATAACCCAGCTTCTTCACCTGCACTGGCAATCTAAGGTCGGCGAGCGCCTCCTGTACTTCGTCGGCTGCCATAGCCACCTCCTCTGCACACTGCGCCTCAGCTCCACTCCATCTCAGCGAAGTGTCATCCACCAGCTGATGAGGCGTCACATTGGGGCAAATCGCCGAGAGCCTACACATGGCCCTATAGAGGAGGATATCCAGTACTGTCGTCGCATGTGAGCATCCTGTCACGATGCCCTGCTCGGAAACAAAGAACTTCGACTCGCTGCCGTACGCCCGCAGAGTGCGCGGCCGCCGATAAGTCTGACTGAGCATCCAGGCCATCCTCAAAGGGTAACCGACTACTGCGGCCTCTCGCAGCAGGACGCTGGGGTCGACCAGCTCGAAGCATTTCCAAATGTCGACCAGCAGCGTGAGCGTTTTCTTCCCGTGGGCCACATCAATCTCATTATTCCGCGCCAAACAGAAAGCAGATGCCGATGATCTGCGGCCCACCCCCGAGCCCCAGCTGCGCGCACTCCGATGTGTCTTACTCCAATCTGTGGAAATTGGGCGCCCCGCTCTGCTCCAGACTCGCAGCAGGGAGTTCAGCAGGCCAATGAGTCGGGTTCCCCCGCTGGCCTTGGGCAGGCGGACGAGCATCGTAGCCAGCCTGTCGGGCGGCCACTGCAGCCTTTGCACGCAAAGAGTGAAGACCAACGAGACTGCAAGTAGGGCCATACCGGACAACTGGTCCAGCTGCCTGGGGTGAAGGCCAGTCTGCCCCACTGCCGACTTAGCGGGGAACGTATACAGCACCTCGCGCAGCTTGGCCACCGTGACGGGCTCAGTTCTCGGCGCCTGCGGGGAGGTCGACCTCGCGGAGCTGATGATGCTGCCAAATACCTGCCCACACATCTAGCTCAGCATCGGCCAGGGCAGTGGGCTGGCATGAGCTGCCAGCAGTGGGCACTTCCACTTCCATCTTTACCTTAGTGAATATGTGGGCGAGCCCTGCACCTCCTTGAAAGGAGGCCTTCGCCCACCTTTTGCCAAGCTGCCGTGGCTTTCGCCTCTGCTGCCTTGCTGTGCACGTCGCTTGTCGCACTGATGTGGTCCACCTGCTCCTCAAAGGTGTCGAGCGCCAGCCCTTCCAAGCCAGCGGCGAGAAACGCGCGCGCCTCGGCGTCCAGTAGACCAAGAAGATGGCGCTGCCGCAGGATCTTGCGAGTGTACACCTCTGCCTCATGCAGGAGTTGGCCCAAGCGTTGTAGCAACTTGGGGTCGGCCTCGGCATTCCCTGCCATGGCATTCAGCACACCAATGTCCCGCAACAAAACCTGACGCACGGACTTGAGGTGCCTCGCCCACCGCGCTGCTACTGCCCAAGCAGAAGCGGTCCTGCCAAAACGCTCGCGCCGACGTGCAGGTGCCCAGGCAACTGGTATGTTACGCAGCACAGGGGGGCCTGCACGCCCGAGGTGAGCGGCTCTCTGTCGACCCACGAGGTCATGACGATTTGCAAGCTCCCATTCAATGCCATCGAGCATGAGGTCCCAGACTGCGGCCAGCTGCCTACCGCACTTCACCTGCTGCACCTCCGTGATGACCTTCTCCCAACACCATGGGTAGCGAGCACAACCAGGCTTGAGGGGAGGAAACGCCTTCGGCTGCTTCAGGACTCGCCTCCTCAGTGCTAGCTTGGCATGAGGCAGTTGTAGCTGGACTGGTTGGTGCGGCCAAATACTCGCATCCACCAGCACGTCCAGGGAGAACGCCTTCGCATCCGTGAGGGACCGATGGAGGATGAAGTAGTCCAGTACACGTCCAGGAAGGGTTTGCACACAGGTGGGACTGGACGGAGCACAACACAATCCCTTCACCAAGTGCAGCCAGTTGTGCTCTAGCAACTCATCGGGCGTCATGTTATAGTCACCAGCGATGAGCCACGGGTACCCTGCGTCAGGCACCCTCTTAACGTATTTACAGACCTCCCAGACGATGGCGAGGTTGCGTGGCGTGCGGCCCTCGCCAGTGTACAGACACAATGAGACGCAAACCAGTCCGCCAGAAGGTCCTGCGCGCACCACACCAGCAACAGCACGCCCTGGCACAACTTCCCCTGCCTTGAGGAAAAGTGCTGGTGTTACCTGGGTGTACGTGCGTGCAAGAACTGCCACTCCCCCCTCCGAGCCTCCATCAAGGGTATGGGGCAGCCGCCAACCATTGTCCCCGCCAGCCCATATCCAGAGCATCCGCCTGTACCTCTGGGAGATTGGTGTCGGTCGCATGTGTCTCCTGGTCGAGCACGATGTCCACGTCCGCCGTGTTTAGATACCGCATCAGCGTCCCGTACGAGTTCGCATTGACAATGACAATCTGAAGCCCAGGCCGTGTCGTGTGGTCCGCCACTGTGCACGGTGTGTCCTCAGGCAGGGCAGGCCGTCGACGCCGTGGCGGACTCCTCCCTGGAGCCTGGCTATGCTTCTCACCATCGTGCAGCTCGACGATACAAGCATCGCGGCTCCTCTCAAGGCCGCCAGCAACGTCTCCCTGTGCGAGGGCATCGGCCACCCCACCACGGTGGGCCTCGCTCGGGCTTGCAGGGGGGGGCGACGGGGCGAGCGTCGCAGCACTTCACCAGGCTCCCAGCAGCAGCTTCGTGCACGAGGGCCTCGGCCGCCCCACCGCGGTGGGCCTCGCTCGGACTTACAGGGAGGGCGACGGGGCGAGCGTCGCAGCACCTCACCAGGCCGCCAGCAGCAACTTCGTGTGCGAGGGCATCGACCACCCCACCGCGGTGGGCCTCGCCCGGGCTTATGGGGAGGGCGACGGGGCGAGCGTCGCAGCACCTCGCCCTGCCGCCGTGGGGAGCTTCCTGTGCGAGGGCATCGGCCGCCCCACCGCTGCAGGCCTCGCTCGGGCTTACAGGGAGGGCGATGGGGCGAGCATCGCGGCACGTCACCAAGCCGCCAGCAGCAACACCATATGCGAGGGCATCGGCCACCCCACCGCCGTGGGCCTCGCTCGGGCTTACAGGGAGGGCGATGGGGCGAGCATCGCAGCACCTCACCTGGCCGCCAGCAGCAACACCATGTGCGAGGGCATCGGCCACCCCACCACTGTGGGCCCCGCATACAGCAGGCCCTTCCCCCTGGGCAAACGGGGCGCGCGCGCTGGCACCGGAGCGGACGCGCTCGAACTGGCCCTCCGAACCAAGCTCCACAGCCTGGTTCTTGTCGAGATTCTGGCTTCCTGGACTCATCATCATTGCGACTGTCTCAGGCATCCATGGTGCCAGCTGCCGCCTTCCTTCGGCGCTTGGCTTCCTGCCAAGACGGGGGGCTTGAGGCAACGCTTGACAGCATCGCGCAGCTCAGCATCGTCATCTGTGCCGCCCGCAAGCTTCTCCAGCCCACAGGCCTCGAGGAAAGCCTTGAGCTCCTCCGTAGTGGCACTGTCGAGCTCCTCGTCGTCCATGGGCGAGTCCTCAGGAGCTGGATGGCCACCTGTTGCAGGACCAGCGCCCGAAGCCGCACCAGCCTCAGGTACGCCCTCAGCGGCCGCAGCAGCCGCTTGGCCGCCTGCCAGGGCAGCGGCGCGCGCAGCCTCCTCCTGCCTCTGCTGCTTTGCGCGCTGCGCCGCCAGCTCCGCCTCACGAAGCTCGGCCACAACGCCCTCCACCTTCGATGAGAGCGAGTGCGCCAGGCCCATGCGCTCCAGCACCAGGCACATCTTAGAGAGCGCGTAGCGATCACCAGCACCATCATCAGGAGGCTCCGGATGCGGATCAGGAAGCACGCTGCACAACTGGGCACGCTCAGCGTGCATAGCCACCAGTTGAGCACGCAACTTGGCCATGGCGTCCTCGCCCTCGGCGATCTCATCCTCGAGCTTCTTGAGCTTGGCCTTTTTCTCGTCCAGATTTGATTGCCAGCGCAGCTGCTGCTTGTCCAACCGAATGATATTGTTGGACAGCTCCTGCACCTTGACGGGGACAGGCTTCTCCTCGAACACCTGTGCGCGGAGGGACTCCTTCTCCTTGCGATAGCCTTCGACCACTGCCTCGATCTCAGGGGGCAGAGGCTTCGTGAGGCTGAGATGCGCGATGAGGCTGTCCAACTCTGCAATGCGAGCCTTGCTGCATGCAACCAGGTCAGGCTCTGTGCGATCCGTACCCGCGTCGTCAGCGATTGGCTGCGCCTGCTTTTTCTTGAGTTCCTTCTCCAGCTGCGCGACCTTGTTGGACATGGCCAGAAGCTGCTTCTCCAGAGGCTTCCCGCCTGCGCTGCCAGGCGGCCTGGTCCCTGACCGAGTAGAAGGAACATTCGACTTGGGCGCTGGCTTGCCTTTGAATGCCACAGCCTTGGGCATAGCACACGAGTGACAGGCCAGCTTGTCTGGGTAGTTGACGAATGGCTTCCCATCTCGTCCCTTGCACCACTTGCAACACCACTTGGTGCGCTGCTCATCTCTGCGACCGACTGGTGCCATTGCTGCTCCCAAACTGTGCGGAGTGTGTGGGGGCCACACGATACAGTTCCCCAAAGAGCAACTTTGGCCAGGGCGGCCCAGAGAACAGTCGTTTTCCGAGAATTTGGCCCAAAGCGCGACCCCTCGCGCTCAGAACGCCCTCTCGGACTCGCGGTCGTCGGGTGACGCATTGCCTTGAGCCAAAATGGCTACGGATGTGTGTGTGTGTGCGTGTGTGCGTGTGTGCGTGTGTGCGTGTGTGCGTGTGTGCGTGTGTGCGTGTGTGCGTGTGTGCGTGTGTGCGCGTGTGCGCGTGTGCGCGTGTGCGCGTGTGCGCGTGTGCGCGTGTGCGCGCGTGTGCGCGTGTGCGCGTGTGTGTGCGTGTGCGTGTGCGTGTGCGTGTGCGTGTGCGTGTGCGTGTGCGTGTGCGTGTGCGTGTGCGTGTGGGTGTGGGTGTGTGTGTGTGTGGTGTGTGTGTGTTGTGTGTGTTGTGTGTGTGGTGCGTGTGTTGTGTGTTGTGTATGTTGTGTATGTTGTGTGTGTGTGTGTGTGTGTGCGTGCGTGCGTGCGTGCGTGCGTGCGTGCGTGCGTGCGTGCGTGCGTGCGTGCGTGCGTGCGTGCGTGCGTGCGTGCGTGCGTGCGTGCGTGCGTGCGTGTGTGCGTGCGTGCGTGCGTGCGTGCGTGCGTGCGTGCGTGCGTGCGTGCGTGCGTGCGTGCGTGTGTGGGTGCGTGTGTGTGTGTGTGTGTGTGTGTGTGTGTGTGTGTGTGTGTGTGTTGTGGTGTGTTGTGTGTGTGTGGGGGGGGGGGCGTGAGTGTGTGTGAGTGTGTGCGGTGCGTGTGTGAATGTGTTGTGTGTGAGTGTGTGTGTGTGCGTGCGCGCGTGTGTGTGCGTGTGTGCGTGCGTGCGTGCGTGAGTGTGCGTGCGTGCGTGCGCGCATGTGTGCGTGACGTGGCGTGGCGTGGCGTGGCGTGGCGTGGCGTGGCGTGCGTGTGAGTGTGTGTGTGCGTGTGTGGACGTGCGTGCGTGCGTGCGTGCGCGTGTGTGTGTGTGTGTTTGTGCGTGCGTGCGTGCGTGCGTGCGTGCCTGCGTGGATGGGTGGCGTGGCGTCGCTATGGCGCTATGGCGCTATGGGGCTAAGGCGAAAACGTTGTCCCCAGGTGCCAGCCTGGCCTCCTCACCACGGTCACCTGGGGAAGCTCATTCCCAATGTTGGCGGGAGCCCGCGCCCGAGACGACTCGAAGCCTCGAGCCCCGTTTCGGGTGTGCTGCTGACGCGGCTCGCGGAGCCGTCGGATGCTGCCCGCAGCAAAACGCTCGCAGCTGGAGCAAAAGAGCACGCCACTGAGCATCGACATTCCAGGAGGCACAGGGCCAGAAGGTGGTCCAACGGATCACTTTCATCGGTCCCCGGCCCCACGGCAGCCACCCGACCCCCCTCGGGAGGAGGCGAAAAACGCAAAAACAAAAACAAAAATGCTGGCCACACAAGGGCCAGGCCGCCAGGCAGACAGCACGCCCTGCTTGGATAATAACGTGCAGAAAATATACGATACGCCTCATCCAGATGTGCAGCTGCACCAGCGCATGCCCAGCAGCGACCACACGCTCCAAGCGTATTTTGGGAACTGTTGCGCAAGCCCCTCGCTCGCACGCGCTCGTGCCAGACCCGCTCTCGCACTCTTTCCACTGGAGCAGGTGACAAAAACGTCACGCTGAATATAGACAAGCGAGCCGCTTCAAGACGTCGGCGCCCACCGAGGTATGTGACAGTGGCTAGTCCGGTGGGGACGGCAGCAAGTCGGGCTGCCTTCCCCGCACAGGCATCGGCAGCTCCATCCAGGAGCTGCTCGATGGTGGTGGGCGGGGGCGGGGGCGGGCCGATCGAGGATGAGGAGGATCGAGGGACGGGGGGAGAAAGATCGAGGATCGAGGAGGATCCAGAAGGAGGAGGAGGGGAAGGAGGAGGATGAGGATGAGGAGGAGGAGGATCGAGAAGGAGGGTCGAGGAGGAGGAGGAGGAGGAGGACGAGGAGGAGGACGTCTGGGGAAGAGGACGTCTGGGGGGCGTGCCGGGGGAGGGGGCCCTCCTGGATGTCCGCGTAGAGCGCGTCCGCGAGCGGGGCGCCCGGCAGCAGGAGCCTGCCAGCCAGGGGCACCGGCAGGCCGCAGCGCAGACCGCGGGCGGGAGGTGAGCTGCGCCGATGAGGCCCAACGCCGCTGACGGAGGAGGAGGAGGAGGAGGAGGAGGAGGAGAAGGAGGAGGAGGAGGAGGAGGAAGAAGAAGGGGGTTCTCCTGGAGAGGGGGTCGGAGGGGGTCTGTCTGTGTATTGGACAAGCGCGCTCCACTGCTCACAAAAAGCTGCTCGCAGTTGGCCTGGATCCGCCGCGGGGGGCTTCACGACAAACTGCAAAAAGGGGAAGACATGTTTTTGTCTCGGACGTTTGCGAGAGGAACGCGCTCGCTGATTTATGCTCGCAGCGTTATTGCGGATCTTCTGGGCTCGGGAGTCTCTGGAGGCCTCCGGATGCCGCCAGAGGGTCTCGGGGGGGTCTCCCGTGGACCTGCAGGGACTCCAATGGGGGGAGGGGTGTGGGGTCCAACGCTGCTGCACCCGTCTTTTGCGCTCTGCGTCTGTGATTGTTGGTCGGCGTGCGCTGTCGCCTGCCCACGCGCCCTGGCGTATGGCCCTTCTGTTCTGTTATGTTCCCAGCCCACGCCGAAGAGCCCAACGGGAGTTCAGTGGCAGCCCACGTCGCCTGCAGTGCCGCGGGGAGGCGGCGGAGTGCGCTGCTGGGGCCAGCCGCGAAGTGGTGGGGCCAGGTGGAGACTCGGAGGCGGCCGGCGGCTCAGTCGTACCTCCCCCCTCCCCCCTTCCACCACCTTCCTCTTCACCCTCCCTCGGAGGCGTACCTCCCGCTGTCTGACGCCTGCCAGGACACGTTCGAGTTCGAGGGGCAACTTGTCGCGACCGTCCGTCCAGTGCAGGCTGGTAACGTCCCATGCGGGGAGGCTCCAGGTGCGGGGGGCGTCAAACCAAATCCGTCTCCTCCTCACCCAGTCCTCCCCCTCGGATGCGTCTGCTCTGCAGCAAGACTGTTGCAGAGCCAGCTCCGCAAATGTCATCGCGTCCGAGATCGCCAGGAAACGGCACCGATGTCTCACTGAGGAGGCGGGTGCTCGTGGTCCCGAGAACTGTCGCCGAGAGGCCTGACGAGCTCAGGAGCGGGCAGGGTCACGTCTCTAAGCCGTGTGATGCTACTTGAAAGCGCGAGAACGCAGTCCCCTTTTCGAGCGATGTGTCACACCTCTGAGTGCACACATGTGTTGCAACCGCAACGTGTTGG
>CAUYUJ010014779.1:65000-77500 GCA_963575745.1 Prorocentrum cordatum
GCGCAAAACAGTCGAACACACTCCTGCCTGGGCTCGACGACCACGACAACGAAGCAGGAGGACAACAACGAGCACAACACCTTCACGAGGAGAAAGACGTATAAAACGCAAGGCATGCAAGCAGTCGCGCAGGGGAGGGATGGAGGGAAGGGGCGGGGGGGAGGGAGGGAGGGAGGGAGAGGAGACAGAGGGAAGGCGAGACGGAGGGATGGAGGGATGGAGGTAAGGGAGCGGCGGAAGGGAGAGGGAGGCATGGAGGGACGGGAGGGGCGCAGGGATGGAGCGGGATGGAGACAGAGAGAGGGAAAGAGTGGAGGGGAGGGGGAAGGAGGGGAGAGGAGCGAAGGGCCGGGGACGTTGGGGAGAGGTGGAGGAATGCGGACCCATCGGCCAAACACCAGAAGCTGGGAGAAGGAGGGGCGCAGGGAAGGACTAGGAGAAGGAGGGCGACCGAGGAGGAAGGGGACGCGGAAGAACTGGGACGGAGAAAAACGGGGGGACGGGACCAAGGGAAGGAGGGGCCCCGGAAGGGGCTGGGGAGCAAAAAGGAAGGAGAAAGGGCACAAGAAGGGTGGCAAGGAGGACGGGGAGGGCAACGGGAAAAAGATCGGATGGAGGAGAGAGGAACGGTCAGGCAAACTCGGGGAATGTGGGGAGGAGGATGGGGAAAAGAGAGAAGCCGGGGCAGAGGCAGTGAACTGGAAACGGAAGCTCAAGGGGGGCATTGACGACGACGACGGCGACGGCGACGACGACGACGACGATGGTGGCAGCGCTACGGCGGCGGAGCCCAGGTCGATCCGGTACTGGTCCTTGCCGTCCTGCGCGGACCCGCGACGCGAGCCGCCGCTGCCCGGGGGCCTCTGGGGCCTTGTCTTTATGTCGGGCATGTCCTCCTACAGGGGGACTTTGGACGAAGAATCAAACATTGTGCAAAACTACTCATCTATAATCAAAAACAATATCAAAATCGTCCCAAAACGACTTTAAAACTAGTTTTGCATTTTCCTCCTGTAGAGAGAGGCGCGCCCGACTGAAGCCTTGCCCTCGTCGCCCTGCGCCCCCGATGGGCGCGCGCTCCACCCCCCTTCCCTTCCGCGCCCCCCCCCCACCCGGCCACACCCGTGCTGCTCCTGCCGGTGCTTGTGCTGTTTTGCTGCTGCGACGGCCGCTCCTGCTGCTGAGACCGTGCCGAGGGCACGCGCACTCCGCGGTACAACGCGGACTAGGTGGCGCTGGTCACCCTGAGGTGCATCACCCCGAGGGAAAGAAGGAGGGGAATGAGCAGGAGGAGGGCGAGGGGGTGCTGGATCATACTGGCCAGAATTCCGAGGTCGCGAAGCACGGACAACGGTAGCGATGAAAGCTTCCCCTACCCCACGCCGCCCCCGGACGATAAGGTTCGGCTTTGCTCTGGACTTGTAGCTGATAACGTGCAGTCCAGCTATTTATTCCCCATGCCGTTTCTCTCACGTGGCGGCGAGGACCCCGCCGTGACGACGAGGAGCGACGAGGGGGGGGATGGGCACCTCCAGGTGGTTAGCCCATCTTTCGAGCCACGTCCTTCTTCAGCATAGCCCTCTGCGCGGCCTGCTGAGTGCTCTGGCGCACGCCGCCGCCTGCTGCCTTCCGTGAGAAAACTTGACATTTCGCACGAGCTGACCCCAGCGTCGTAGCTGATGACGTTTGCACGTGCGCTTGCGTCTGCACGCAGTGCCATTTTCGTTGCCACTCTTTGTTCTTCTCGCATTGCCAGCTCCCGCAGCCACTGCCTGCCCTTCTCGCACAAGGTGACCCCAGTAGCAGTGCAACTGATGAGGCGTTCTTGCTGCGCCGGCGGGCACAGACAACCACAGCTGCCAGTGCCTGTTTTTTTTCGCACCGACGGCCACTGCTGCCACTGCCTGCTTTCTTGCACTGCCAGTCCCTGCTGCAACTGCTCTCTCGCACAAGCTGACCCCAGCAGCTTTGTAGCTGATAAAGTGTCCTTGCCTTGCCTCGCCGCTTGGCAACGGCAACTGTTGCTGCCACTGCCTGCCTTCTCGCACCGACCGCCCTTGCAGCCACTGCCTGCCTTCTCGCACGAGCTGACCCCCGCTGGAAATAGCTGACGAATTGCTCCTGCTGGCCATTGGCACCGACAGCCGCTGCTGCCACTGCCCGCTTTCTCGCATCGACAGGTCATGCTGCCGCACGAGCTGACCCCTCTGCAATGTAGCTGAAGATGTGGCTCCTGCTGGCCACTGGCACCGAGAACCGCGGCTGCCACTGCCTACCTTCTCGCACCGACTGACATTGCTGCCAATGCCTGCCTTCTCGCACGAGCTAACCCCCACTGCAATGTAGCGGAAGAACTTGGTCTTGCCGGCCGCTCGGCACCGACAACCGCTGCTGCCACTGCCCGCCGTCTCGCGCCGACAGACCATGCTGCCACTGCCTGCCTTCTCGCACGAGCTGACCCCCGCTGCAATGTAGCTGAAGATGCTGGTCCTGCTTTGCTACCTCCTCGGGTTCCCTCGTGAACAGTCCCTGCTGCCACTGCCTGCTTTCTCGCACTGCTCCTCGGTATGGCGTCTCCCACACGAACTGATGACTTTGGCTCGCACGTTCTCGCCGCACGGACCGCTCCCAGCATTGTAGCTGATTGCACTGCTGATCATGGCTGGCTCTTGCTCGCCTGCCTTCGCATGCACCACTCCCAACATTGTAGCCGTTGCTGTGCTGCTCTAGCTTTCTGACGTTAGCCTGCACTTTGGCAGCGAGGGACGGGAGGAGAGGGAGGGAGGAGGGAAACGAGGAGGGACGGGAGGAGGAGGGACGGGAGGAGGAGGGAGGGGAGGAGGAGGGAAACGAGGAGAGGACGGAATGTGCCACGTCTCTTTGATGCGCACGCGCCCGATCTCAGCATTGTAGCTGATGGCGTGGGGCGGCACGCTTCTTGATGTCGGTTCTCGCGGGCAGGGCCATTTCGAAGTTGGCCCGCGAAACACCCTTGCGCGCCCCGTGCAGGGGGGGGGGGCCGCTCGGGCGCGAAATGGCTAGGAAGGGGAAAGAGGAGCGGGAGAAGGCGGCGCAGGTTGAAGACGGGGAGGCCGAGGAGCACGACGGGGGATGGAGGAGGAGAGAAGAACGCGCACCCCCCGAGCGCCGGCGTCCTTCGAGGCTGGGACGCGCTCGTACTCGGTCAGGAGGGTCATCGTGCTGCCATAGATGCTCTCCACCTCTCCCGCGGGGCAGAATGGGATTCTGCACTCGACAAGCCAAGAAGCACCGCAGCGGCAGTGGAGAACCGAGAAACTATCACTCCCCCCATCTCCCCCATCCCGTCAATCCAGTCCCCCGTCTCTTCTCCTGTTTCCTCTCCATCCTCCTACGTACATCCCAACTCCACCGCGACTGCCCAAACGACTACTGTGATCCTGCTAACGAGGACTGTAATCCGCCTCGGTGCTCCCTGGCGCTCCGAGGCGTGGTCGAATGCTAAGTGTTTTGTGGTAGGGTTTCCGTTTGTTCCTGAAGCTCTTCATGTGTTGCCCTGCAGTTCTTTGCGCGTTCCGTCCCATACCGAGGCTCCCTGGGTCGCACGTCTGGAAGGCTGCCAAGGCCGCCAAGATAGCCAGCACTACATGGCCTGAAGAGGCACCCAGCAGCTCCCCAAGATGCCCCTTCTTGGCTCCGAGACACACGCAAGACTCTCTCCAGCAGGTCCTCACGTAGCCAGAAACATTGATACCCACGCTCTTCCATGATTTTCCATGATTCTCGTTCTCCGTGCCCTTCGGTCGAAAATCGGTCCGATTGCGGTCTTCGAAAGCCCAGCAGGGCCCACTAAGAACCCAAAGAGGGCACCTAGACGGCCTCACGATAGCATCAAGCAGGCCCGACGTCGGCGCCAAGAGATCTTCCAGACGGCCAAAAAGACCCCAAGACGGCCAAAGAGGGACCCCAAGACGGCCCAAGAGGGCCCCAAGGGAGCCCCAAGACTGCCCCACAGGAGCCCGTGCATTGCCCCACCAGAGCTCTAGACCACAGCCATGATAAGCCCCAAGACATTCCCCGAGGAAACGGGACGAAAGGTGTCGCATGAGACGGCCTTGTAGGCGAGCTCGCGTTCGCGCGGGACGTGCATACCGGGCTCATCTAGCGGCGCCATCGGGAAATCGGCTCGCGCCGCGCTCGTGCCCCCAATCAGGAATTGGCACTTTTGGCTGTAGGAGAAGGGGGGGCACGAGGAGGATGAGGGAGGAAGAAGAAGAAGAAGAAGAAGAGGAAAAGAAACCCAAAAAGGATCAAACCCCCGGCGAACCGACCCCGGCGAGACGAAGCCCAGCAAAAGCCGACCCCAGCGAACGCCAACCCTGGCGAAAGCCAACCCCTGTGAGAGCCAACCCCGGCGAAACGAAGCCCGGCGAAAGCCAACCCGGGCGAAAGGAAACCTGGCGAAACGAAGCCCAGCGAAAGCCAACCCCAGCGAAAGCCTACCGCCTACCCCGGCGAAGCGAAGCCCGAAGAAAGCCGACCCCGGCGAAAGCAAGCCCGGCGAAACGACGCCCGGCGAAACGAAGCCCGGCGAAAGCCAACCCCGGCGAAACGCATCAGTGCCATTGGGCGCCCGCCGCTCTCTCGCTCTGCGGAGGAGGAGGGTGGGGAGAACTGGGGGGGGAGGGCGGGGGTGCGCCCCGCCGCCGCGACGGGCCTCCGCGGTGATAGTCTTCGTGGGGTCATCGAGGTCCACGCCCCCCTTGCACCTGCCGCCCCGGCCGATCGGAGGGCAGCTGATGGGAAGGACTCGCGACGACGACGGCGACAAAGACAACGACGAGGGCCGCAGCGCAATGCGGCCCTCAGCGGGGCCTCCAAGAGAGGCCTCCACAGGGGGGCGTTATTGTAGAAGTCCAAGGGCCAATGCCGAAGCTTGAGCCCCAAGAATTTTAACAAAAGCGTGCGAACCCTGGGGGGCACCTCATCTGAAAACACACACACACACAATGGGCACCTGTATGTGTGTATGTATGTATGTGTATGTATGTGTATGCGTATGTGTATGTATGTGTATGTGTATGTATGTATGTGTGTGTATGTATGTATGTATGTATGTATGTATGTATGTATGTATGTATGTATGTAGGTCGGTAGGCAGGCAGGCAGGTAGGTACGTAGGTAGGTCGGTAGGTAGGTGTGTGTGCATGCATGTATGTATGTATGTATGTATATATGGATGCATGCATGTCTGTATGTATGTATGCATGCATGCATGTATGTATGTATGTATGTATGTGTGTCTGTATGTATGTATGTATGTATGTATGCATGGATGTAGGTAGGTAGGTAGGTAGGTAGGTAGGTAGGTAGGTAGGTAGGTAGGTAGGTGTGTATGTATGTATGTATGTATGTATGTATGTATGTATGTATGTATGTATGTATGTGTATGTATGAATGTACGTATGTATGTGTGTATGTATGTATGTATGTATGCATGCATGCATGCATGTATGTATGTATGTATGTGTGTATGTATAGGTAGGTAGGTAGGTAGGTAGGTAGGTAGGTAGGTAGGTAGGTAGGTAGGTAGGTAGGTAGGTAGGTAGGCAGGTAGGTGTGTATGTATGTATGTGTGTATGTGTGTATGTGTGTATGTGTGTATGTATGTAGGTGTGTACTATGTATGTATGTCTGTCTGGTTGTCTGTCTGTATGTATGAGAGAGCGTGATCCACCGCCGCTTTACTGTGGAAAATTGCCAACCTTTTCCTCCGGAACCCGGGGGTCTCCCCCCCCCCCTCCGAAAATCCCCCCCTGGGAACCCTCCCCCCCCCCCCCCCCCCCCCCCCCCTCCCTCCCGGCAAAACCCCCCCCCCTAACCCCTCCCCACCCCCCCCCCCCCCCTCCCCCTCAAAAAACCGGGGGGGGTCACTACCGGTTCGAACCCCTCCCCCCCCCCCCCTCCGGATCCGGAAAACCGGGGGGGGTCACTACCGGTTGGAACCCCCCCCCCCCTCGAAAACCGGAGGGGGTCACTACCGGTTCGACCCCCCCCCCCCACGCACCGCCAGCAAACGACTCCCGGTCCCTACCACCGCTCGCATCACATCCCCCACTGTTGTTCCCAGCACCACTGTCCTCACCACCACTGTCCCCACTGGTTCCACCACCGTCCCTATTGTCCCCACCATGCCCCCACCACTGTCGCACTGTCCCCACTGTTCCCACAACTGTTCCCACCACGGTTCCACTCTCCCCACTGTCTCCACGGACCCAACCACTGCCTATCCCCACTGTCCCCACTGTCCCACTGACTCCTCCGCTGTCCCACTGAGCTGTCCCACTGTTCCCACCACTGTCCCCACTGTCCCCACCACTGTCCCCACTGTACCTCTGTCCCATTGTCCCACCGCCGTCCTCGCCACCGCCTTTACCAGTGTCCCCACCACCATTGTACCCTCCACTGTCCCAGTGTTTCCACCTCATTCCCACTGTCCCCACACCACTGTCCCCACCACCACCGTTCCCACCACTGTCCACTGTCCCCCCTGTTCCCACCATTGTCCCCACCACTGTCCCCACCACTACCGTCCCCACCACTGTCCCACTGTCCCCCCACTGTCCCCACCACTGTCCCGCTGTCCCCTCACCACTGTCCCCACCAACACCGTCCCCACCACTGTCCGCACCCCCACTCGGTTTTCGAGGGGGGGGGGGGGGGTTCGAACCGGTAGTGACCCCCCCCCCTTTTCATGATGAGCTGGGGGGGGGGGGGGGGGGGGGGACCGGTAGTGACCCCCCCCGGTTTTCCGGAGGGGGGGGGGGGAGGGGTTCGAACCGGTAGTGACCCCCCCCGGTTTTCCGCCAGCAGCGGTAGAACACGCTCTTTCGTATGTATGTATGTATGTATGTATGTATGTATGTATGTATGTATGTATGTATGTACGTATGTATGTATACATATGTGTGCCAAGGCATAAGAACGCAACAGCAAACTCCGATCATCGATCCTCTTACCCTTCGCCCCCCCGTCGCACGTGCTCAGCAACACGTGCCGGCCCCACTTGATCTCCGAGAGGTAGGGCAGCTTCCAGCCGTCAGGCCACAGCGTGATGCGCCCAGAGGTGCTGGAGGCCATCTTCTTTGCAGCCCGAAGAGGAGGCGTGGGTCGGGTGACGGGAGGGGATCTCGGCGGTCGACTCTCGATCCATACCCCTGCTGCTGCCCCCCACCCTGGGCGCCAGGTGTAGCAGCAGAACAGGAGAGGCAAGGGGAGGGATGGAGGCCAGGGAGGGGAGGACTGGGCAAGGGGGGAGGATGACACTGACCAGGCCAGATGGGTCCAAAATACGCTCCAAAACAAAACGAGCTTCACAACAAAAGCGCCAGTGGTGCGGGTTGGCGGCGGGTGGTCGACGTCGACGTCGTCGTCGTCATCGACGACGTTTTCAGCAGCGTTGCCGTCGCCTGCCTTGGCCTTTGGCGTTGTTTCGCTGTCGTCGTCAGAATCCGTGTCGTCATCACTGTTCGGGGAGACGTAAGACCCGGGTACGGGGGACTCGGAAATCCCCGACGAGGTCGTCAAAAAAATGACGAGGCCGAGCCTGCATTTTGACGAGGCCTCCCGCTGCAGACATCCCACAAAACCCCTCCTCGTCAAAACCCGAGTCGCGGTCGTCAAAAAACGATGGCGAACCCGAGTCCTGGCAAACCCGGGTCTTACGCTCCCCCGAACTGTGCGCTGGTGGCACTGACGGTGGTGGAGCTGGTCATGACGAGTTGAGATTGTGGTTGTGAAGCCGGCATCGTCGTCGTCGCCGTCGTCCTCCTCCTCCTTGTAGTCGCCGCCGTCGTCTTCGTCGTCCTCGTTGTCGTTGCTGTAAATGTCGTCGTCTTCCTCATCCTCCCCGACCTACTGGCATGGTGGCGCCGGTACACTGCGCACCGCGGCGTCGTGCCCACGGTGGCGGTGCTGGTGGTGGCGCATCGCCGTTGCTGCCGCCCTGAAGGGGAACAGGCTGGGGGCGCTGAGCATGTGCTCCCGCCGCCCGCCGCACGCCGCCCGCCGCTGGCCGCTCGCCCGCCGCCCGCCCCCGCTCCAGCACCACACGCTTCTCCCACACCCGCACCGCCAGCAGGACACCGCAACACACGAACGCCAACGCCACCGCGAACGACACAGCGCCGCAAACGCAGATTCCAGCACCAGCAGCACCACGGGCAAGACACCACGGATACGCCCTTTCTTCTTGGACCTGCCAAGAGGAAAAAGGAGGGTCTTGGGGGGCACAGGGACCTATATAGAGAGAAAGAGAGGGAGAAGGGGAGAGATAGAGAGAGAGAGGAGGACGGGGAGGGCGGAAACGGAAGTCCCTACCATCAAGACCAACGGTGGCCTGAACCAGCGTGAACAAGCACACGCGTAAAAGCATGGATGCATGCGCCAAAGTATCTCCTCTGACAACCGCAGCCAACGAGATGAACACACATAACGCCTGCGTAAAGGGATGGCGAAGGGCAGAGGCAGGGGACGGGAATTAAGACATTATAGCAGTGAAGGGCAATCTCAAGGACAATTCCAACTGGCGCACGCTGGGAGCTAGCTAAGTAATAGGAGCCCGCACAACACGAGTGCCCGACCAGAATGCATTTCAAGGCCTGGAGTCAGCACTCTCGCGATGCTGGGCGCTACGGGACTTACTCTGGTCCAGGCACGTCCGAGGTTACCAATGGAAACCCGGAGAGGACAGTATTCGTAGCCAGTGGAAGATCCCACGTGCTGGGAAAGGCAAGTGATCAACCTCGTGGAATATTCGAGCCACCCAACAGATCAATGCAACCAAGTGCACGCGTCGTTCATTATTAATCGTGCTCATTTCTAATTGTGCTCGTTTCAAATTGTTCCTGGCCCTCTAGTGGCCAGGAAGAGGCCCAGGATACAACAAGTAGAAATGAAAGGAGCTTGGCCCCCAAACAAGTCAAAGAACTTCCGATGAATTAGACATGAACAATGTGTATGGAATGTGTGCACACGACGTTGTGAAGAGCCACGTCTGAACTCTCGAGCCCATCTTTTGATGCAGGACTTGCCTTACCGGATCAATGCGTGACGGTCCCTCGCGGCGGAAACGGACCAGAAACAGGTGAACGTGTGTCCACAGCGCCCGGAAAAAAAATGTAGGACCTGCTGAAGCCCTAGAAGGACCTGGACCTCTGGCGTGGGATTATTTTCTCCATCCGTGGGAGCCGTCGACCCCGTGCAGCGGGGCGGCTGCTCAGCCAAAATCCTGCTGGAATGCCCCCCGCAGGCCCGACCTGCTGAAGCCCTAAAAGGACCTGCTGAAGCCCCAGAGAAGGACCTGGACCTCTGGCGTGCGATCATGTTCTCCATCCGCGAGCCGTCGGCCCCGTGCAGCGGAGCGGCTGCTCGGCCAAAATCCCTGCCGGAATGCCCCCGCAGGCCGACCACGGCCCCTGGGCGCCCGACAGCCCGCAAGAATGCCACCCTCGAGAGCACCAGCCCGCCGGAGGTCTGGTACGAGGCCGATGTGGCATCACAGCAGCAAGTAGGCCCCTGACTTTCGTCCTGGGTTCGGTTTAGCGAAGTGATGAATTTCGGGGTCCTTACGTGGGGAAGAAAACATCACTTCACTAATCTGGGGCCCCTGGGGCCTCAGTGGGCCCTGGGGCCCAAAATTAGTGAAGTGATGGCTTTCGGGCCTCGGATCTGGGCCCGCATCCAGAGATTATTGCCCCTAGATCCCCCGCCCGGGAGGCGTGCCCTGGGGTCCGAGGGCGGGCCGGCGAGGGCGGGAAGGCGAGGCCGACCTCAGCTTCAGTCGAGCCTATCCCTCTGCAGGAAGAATATTCGAAAATATTAATGCAATAGTCTGTGGACTTTTTTATACCTATTTTGGACATTTTTGAAAATTGTTGGGGTACGTTTTCTTGTTCGTCCAAACTCCGCCTGTAGGAGGCCATGCCCGACCAAACCTCTGCCCGCCCCTGGGAACAGGAGAAAATACCCACACCCAGCACCGCTGCCGCCGCCGCCGCCCTCGCCGCCGCCTTCGTCGTAGTCGTCGTCGTAGTCGTCGTCGTCGTCGTCGTCGTCGTCGCCGTCGTCGTCGTCGTCGTCGTCGTCGTCGTCGCCGCCGTCGTCGTCGTCGTCGTCGTCGTCGTCGTCGTCGTCGTCGTCGTCGTCGTCGTCGTCGTCGTCGTCGTCGTCGTCGTCGTCGTCGTCGTCCCGAGAGGCCCACAAGCATCCAGGACAGGACTCCGGCAGCCGAGGCTGTGGGTGCTTCCAGCTTCCTGGCGGTGTGCCGAGGGAAGCGCCCTGGGGTCCTGTCGAACTCCCCAGAGAGGCCCGACACGCCGATGCCCTCCTCCTCGGGCCGGGCGCACCGCGGCCACGGGAGGGGAAAGGAGAGGGGGGAGGGAGGGGGAGGGAGGGGAAATGGCCGTAGCCATTTTGGCTCAAGGAGCCGTGGCCAGGCTCAGGCCCAGCGGTGCTAAAGGCCCGATCCCAGCAGGGCCGCATGTCGACAGGTCTGGCCCGACTCCGGAAGGAAGGCGTCCTTCGAGAATCGCCGGTTTGACCGAAAAGGGGGAGCGGGGGGGAGTGGGGCGGGAAGGCCGGCGGCACGCGTCAGCCCTGCCTGGCTCGACGCGCAAAAAAAAACAGACTTGCCCCTCGCTCCTCTCCGCGCCAAGAGGAGAGCGTTGGAATGGACCGAGTGGATCAGACCGAGCCCCATCCGTGAGTGAAGGACAGGAGCCACCCATGGGGTGCGAGATCAGATGGACCCTTGCACGCGCAGACGCGCAGGCATCGGCACGCGTCACCGACTCGATCGAATCGTGGGCAGCCCAGCTCCTCCATCCCCCCCCGCGCGGAGACCAAGAGCTCCGACGCCTCGACCCCGTCCTGGACGCTGGCCCCCGGGCTCCTCGACCTCTGCTGCCGCGTGGCCGGCGTCCCATCCCGGATCGTGGCGTGCCCGCCCCGAGGCTGGGAGGCGGCCCCCAGACGGCGACAGTGAGGGCGGGGGGGGGCTGACGAGAACGGCGCGTCTCTTTGGCTGCTCGAGTAGAAGCCTCCTAGATGGAGTCGGAGTAGATGGGGTCGGAGGATCGCGCCGCATCGGCGATGCATCGGCGATGCATCGGCGATGCATCGGCGATGCATCGTCGACGTCGGCGATGCATCGGCGACGTCGACGTGAAGAGAATCGGGCTCCACATCGGGCCGCATCGGCGATGCATCGGCGATGCCGCGCGATCCTCCGACCCCCCCATCTGGGAGGCCTAGAGAAGCCGAAACATGGGGAGGGGGGGACTAACCAAAAACGGCGCGTCTCTGTTTCTGCTCGAGTCGCCACGAGGACACCCGCAGACGCCCTGCTCCCTGCCCCTGGGCCTGTCGCAGCCAGCCGGCCTGTCAGGGCCAGGGCCAGGGCCGGCCTGTCTCCCGCAGCCGGCCGCCCGCGGCGTCGGCGACCAGGGCACGCCCCGCCGGGCTGCACCGCCGACGAGCCCAAGGCAAGATGCCCGGCGGGGCAGCCGCGCGGTGCCCCCCCCCCCCCCTGAGGGGCAACGATCGGGGGGGGGGGGATGGGCATAGGGGGGGGGGGAAACATCGACCTTCACTCGGCGATCTATCACCGATGGAGCGGCGATAGGCCCCCGACAGCGAGTCCGCACGTCCCTGGGCAGGGTTGGGGCCATCGAGCCCCTACCGGCGGTCAATGGGCGATTGGGGGTCGATGCATCCCCCCCTTGTGCCTGTCCCCCCCTGTGGTTGCCCCCGATCCCCCCGGGTGCCCCTGCCGGCAAAGGATTCCGAGGCACCGGCGGGGCCTCGGAGCTGCTTGAGGGATGTCTGCCGCCGGGCGGGCCGCGACCGAACCGTTGTGTTTTCTTGTCCGTGGCGTGGGCCCCAGCGGACCTCTCGACCCCCCCTCCTGGGGGGCAGGCCTCTGCGAAGGGGCCCTGGGACACACACATAAATACACACAAATGAAAATGTTCCCCATATTTTACTCTATATTTTCTGGGTTTCTGTCTTCCCCCCCACTTCCCATGTTTTCCCATATTTTCCGGGGAATCGCCGATGAACTGTGTCTGTGTGTTCTTTTCCCTCCTGACTCTGGCCAGCCGCGAGCGGGGGGGGGCTGCGCTCCTCACCCCCGGCTGCGGGAGCCCCTTGTGGCGGCGCTGCCTCGAGAGGTGTCCAGAAGCCGACGGACACCCCCCGAGGGCGAGGGGCATGCAGACAGCTGCCCCAGTTGCGGCCAGGGTGGGTCTCTCGTATGGCTCGTCTTCGGGAGGGCCCCGGAGCCACGAAGGCTACGACGTGCGACGCCTCCGACGGGGGGCAAGCAGTTGACGGAGTGCAGCGGCGGCTCACTCGCAAGACTATTCCACATGAGTCGTCCTGGTCAAAGTTGGTCATGACATGGATTCCTTCTTTCAGGCAAGCGGTCCCGGGGACTCCCTTAGACAAGGTGCACCGACTAC